>MU186422.1:11118-32586 GCA_016904865.1 Pissodes strobi
CGTCGGCCCATGTGCACATCGTCATTTTGCAACATTATCAATTGAATGAAACTGATGGCCGACGGTAAACAAACAGTCCAAATTGTATGCCTTTCTTTGAACTGTAAATTGCGTCGGTCGAATGTTTACAACCGTCAAAAACGTCGGCCAGTGATATAATCATCCATATTTCATCGAAATTTAATACCATTGTCAAACGCCCGACGGTAAACAATCATGCCATATTCATAAAAAAAATTGCAGTTTGAATTTATCAGAAAAAATTTTTCTAACTGTGAAAACCGTCGGCCTTTGATATTTTTCGCTACCACATAACATAAATAGACGATCGCCATGAACGCCCGACGGTAAACGATCATACCATAATAGTCGTTTTTTTTTTTGCAATAACAAATGAATTTTTGACCAATTTATAACCATGCGAAACGTCGGCAGATAATTGTCCACTGAACTTTTCTGTCATTAACTATCGTCTAAAGCAGTCGGCCGACGGTAAACAATCATGCCAAATCGCAACTTTTTAATACACTTTCGCATCAACATTCCGAATGTTTCTGCACGAAAGGGAGCTCTAATTTTGACATCACGCATTAATACTCGATCAATGAAAGACAAAAATTCGAATGGCCGACGGTAAACGATCATGCCGAAAAAACTGTCATGAGCCGTTAGTCTAATAATGATGTCAGGGCCCGCCGTATTGACTCTCTCTCTTAAGTGGCTGCTTGGGTTTTTGCTGTAATGAACTAGACTAAATTTCGGTCGTCCTAAGTTCGAACTTTCTCCAGATCTTGATATATAGGATCTTTAATATTTATTTATATTTTTAACATATTTACTTTTTGTTAAAACGTTTCCATAATAAAATAAAATAGATTTACATATATAAATGAATGAATTAAAAAGAAACATTTGAGAATCATTTGAGCTTCGGGTGAGAAAATTTCATGCATCGTATGTTGGGTTAACGATATCTACATATTTTGATAACGAGCAAAAAATGTAAAATTAAATATATTCTTATATTGCCATAGAAAAAATATTTAGTATTTGCTTCTTGAGATGAATGAATTTTACCCACTAACTTTTGCCTCTGTTACATCTGGAACGGGTAAGTAAAAACACTACTTATACACTTAACTACTTTAAAACAGTGCTGAAAAAAGTTATTAAATATTTATCTCAGAAAACTTAAGTTAGAACTAAAACAACACTAAGTTACTTTTTGTGAGGCTGTAAATTTGTTATGCATGCATAATAAACCCAGGAGAAATAAACTTTTTGTTCTGCCACTGTTTCCTATTAGAAACTATGGCAAGGATTTAGACGGCTTAAAATCCGAATGGCACCAAGCTAAGCCCACTCTATAGTTCCCGAAAAGCTAAAATCCTTGTTTCAGATAGATTTATGGAAAAATATACAAACAATGTTAAGAATATACCGCACCGATTTTATTTCAGCTAAGTTAGAAGGATTTCAAGAAAGTGAAAATATAGAATTTAATAATTCGATGTTTCGTACTTTTTGGTTGATAAATTTTGTGTATTTCGAGGCGTAAAACATATTCATGCAGACAGTCTTTCGTGAGTAACTGTTGCATCCAGTTGCAGTGTTATAATAGTATATTAAGATACTAGTTTTAAAAGACCATATTTTATCGCACGAGCACGAAATTAGGAAACGACCCGCTTGCGGGGAGTTTCCTAACGTGCGAGTGCGCTAAGTGTCTTTTAAAACGTGTATTTTATACTACTTTTTCTATTTTGCACGCTTTTTGATGAAAAACATTAATTTATTCAAGTCGCTATCAAAAGTTGGACGTCCATCTTGTCACTTTTGACGTCTGTATTATTAGGAATCCCATTCAAAACGGTGTAGAAATTTTGGCTAGTGAGCCTTGGCATTGAACAATTTTGTTAATATCATAGTAATCAGTCAACAAAAGTAGTGTCGAAAAGAGCTTCTTTTCGACACTACTTTGCGTATCGAAAAGACTTCTTTATGATACCAAAATAGAAAAAATACCTTCTTCTTTCAACAAAGGGCTAATAATTCCAATGAGACTAGTTCCCAAGGCAAAATTGGAGACTAGAAAAAATTGATGCCTCCACACAGAGCCAATAATATATACAGAACCGCGTTCCTTGTAGCTAAAGCCAGTACTAATTTCGTTATTTAATTACCATATCAAAATATCAGGTAGGTGATAACGCTCAGTTATGACATGGCATGCAATGTTCAGATAATCATGAATAATCTAATTAAAGTATGTATGGCAGTCCCTTCTCGCATCCATATTTTTATCGACAGAGCCGATGTTAAAATCGAATAGCTTGTAGTGTAGTAGACCGTGGTTCTAGCATACATTTTCCGATTTTTCCATGGAAATCTCCATTAGAATCTTTATTGTTTTCTAACTTTATTGAAGATTAGAAGAAACTGAGAGTGAATAAAGTTAAAACACAAATTTAAAGTTAAGTTGAGAAAATGTGCAATTAATGATGCGTAGGCTAAAACAAGATGGTTTTGAAGCTCAATTGGCGGTTATTTATTGAATATCAAGTTGTGAACGGCCCTAGTTAGAAAATCCCCAAGTTTTAATATTGTGAACTACTAAAATGAATAAACTACCAAATAAATATTACCCTGTAGGCACTAAGTTTGAACTTCGTGGAAAACATTAGGTAAACATTCAAGATAAAATATAAACAACGCGAGCAATCAACGTAAGTGATTATAAATCTTAAATGTGCAATGGTCAGCAAATTTTATTATATAAATACGCAAGCAGGCCATCTGTTCCGCAGACTTTGCTTCTCACCCCAAAGCTATTCAAGTATTCAACCAGTTCCTTAAAGCACACATGAAAGGGTTCGAGGAGTTCTGACCTGTAAAGGAGTGAAATTTGGTAGCACTCATGTGCGTGGGCTTGGATTAGTACTCGCCTAAGTATTAAAATCGAATCTATGATAAATTTGCCAAAATTCTGAGGAAGATAATTGGAAAGTAGAATCTGTCAAATAATCTAGTGCAATTCAGCCAAAGCTAATCATAAATAAAACACAACACAACTAACCCCTGTGACACCCCCAAAATCCCCAAGAAAAGAGTATTTAAAAAAAAACATTCAATAAATAACCTCTTTATGACCCGTCTTTGGGTTATCAGAACCAAAATCTCTCCACGAGTACCCGAGCACCGAACGTGTTGTAACGATATATTTAGCTGGGCGCTAATTTGTAGCAAAAGCTAGCTAAATATGCATTAATTAATTAATGGCATAGTGCGCCATTTTGTAATGAAATACTAGTTGTTCAAATGCATGAGACTCGTTTTTATGTTTTTTAGGGGGTAGGTAGTCGTTCTTTTACCAGCAGTGATTTCTTTTGGGCGCCAGAGTTCCTAGAGGCAATGCGAACTGAATATAAATACTTAAATATAAATTAGTGATGGGCTTATTCGAATAAAAAATAACCTGTTATCCGGTTATTAAAATAACCTGTATTATTCGGTTTTCATTCCACAAGTATTCGAATGAAAAATAACCTGAACCTGATACGAATACGAAGGAACAAAACAAACCTCGCTGTCGCGTCGCGTCGATCCGTCGAACGATCAAGGAGCAAGGAGCGGTTTTCATTTAGTTATGAGTTAGCAAGTTTCGATGTCTTAGCTCGAATAAAAGATGAGTTTTAAAATTCCAAATGTACCGGTAGGATGTGGAATTGTGGAATGAAAACTGGCCAATTTTAAGTTAAAACTAGCGAATATTAAGTTAAGTTAAGATTACATAATTTACTTTTATTGCGGACCTAACATAGAAAAAATATCCAATTTTCGGCGCTTGAACGCCTAAAAAGTGCAAATACAGCGATTTGTTGACATCGTCAAAGAATCAAAATAAAAGGCGGTCGCTTTTGATCCGGCCGACCGATATTTTTTGTTGCGGTCCCACCTATTTCTTTTTTCTTTCACACACTTCTTCGTAATGAATACGGCCTGCTTTCCAATACCTAACACCAATTATCACCTAATGTTTGTTAAGTTTTTAGGTTATATATTGGAATTTAGAATGTAAGAGCAATACATAAGTCGTAATATAACTATAACAATATAATATGTACTATTAATTATTAATATTATTATAGCACTATAAATACATCGCCAGAGAGAAATACTTTTTTGCAAAGTAGATTTTTAATAATAATTATGTTGATTATATGTAATCAACACATCCAAGAAACATATTTTGGAGTTTAAGTATTTTTGATTGAAAAACGCTGTTTATTATATTTTGTTCAATAATATTGCGTAATCAAATATTTACTCGTATTCTATTGTTATTTACTTATTTATTAAGCCATGCTTAATAAGACAATTACAGCAGTTACGAATAAGATGCCGATGACGCTGAACCTCCTTCCTAACCGGCTGCGATCGCTAACCGGAATTTATTCGAATGATTATTCAAATAATCATTCGGTTATTAATATTATTTGAATACAAATAATTCGGTTATCAAAATAATTCGGTTATGCCCATCACTAATATAAATATATATAAAGATAAAAATATCACAAATTTGCTCTTATAATTCGCAATGTCTCACAGACCTCTATCCTGCGATAAATTAAAGAAAAAACAAGTTACATGTTAACTATAAAATTAAAGTACGAATATAATTGATGAAATTATTGAGTTAGTAATGCAAATTAAAATTAATGTGAAATATAAAAAATCAATGGAACCGCTCACTTCTGCCTGTGCCCAAGTTAGTATCTACTTGATCGAGGTCGAGATCGAGGACTTATTAGTTCACGAAGTATCGATTCCCCCGGAACACTTTGTACAGCAAGTGGACGAACATCTGCTACTTGCTAAGCAAGTAGCAGGTCTTAGACCAATGTATATCTTAATTAAATAATATTCAGGGAAATATCATGTGATCAGTGACACTGTTAAACACATGAGGAAGCAATCAACAAATTGAAAATTTACCGGTTAAAGCAGATATAATCAGAAACTTGAATTACAATGTTAAGTTAAGTAAAAATTATAAATAACTACTATTACTCAAGATATCCTTTTCTTTACTTTAAACTATGAAATTCAAAAGAAAATAATGACTGATATTTAAAACTAAAAAGAAAATAATGGAATAACGTTCCAATTCAGGGACTCCCGGTAAATCTGAATAAAAGATAACTTGAATTTGATAATAAATAGGAAAATAGAGGTACAACCTCTAATAACGAGTCTTATAACTCAAAATAAGTAATTGCTATTACTTTTATTTCGGCCCTGGGCACATAAACGAAAATTGAGCGCAATTGCGCCTCAATTTAATTAAAGATAAAGATAAGATAATCAATATCTCGTATCGAAATAAAAATTTAGATAAAAGATAAAAAACCAAATAAATTTACATATGTGAGATTAACCTCTCATAAATGCAAAGTAGTGCAGGTACATCAGTGTTGAGACGTGACAGGGCGAGTGCTAATACTTATATACTTGATGTGACAAATAAACTGAACATTTAATTAAATAAGCGTGAAAAGAAAAATATTAAACCAGCAATACTATGAGGGAAAATTCGGAGAAATTCTACTGAAAATTCAATTTACTACCTTTGCAGGAATATATAGAACTTACTCCGAGAATTCACCCAAATAATACTGTTCAATTTGAATGAAAATACGTAAAATAATGTGCGTGGCCACTAAACGATGAAATAATTACGTTTTCCGTAAATTTGGACTTAGCCTCTTTCAAGTTACATGAATTTGATTAATGAGAGATGCAAATATTTACCAACAAATCGGCATTATTACCCAAACGTCACGACAATAATTAAAAATTATTGAAGATGTAAGCTAATATAAGTGTAAGTGTAATATAAAAATGCTAAATTCTTGTTTTAGTCAAATACGATTAAACGAATCAGAAGCAATTATTAATTATGTATTTAAAAATGAAAGATTTAGTTAAATATACTGCAAGATGAATTAAATATTTCAAGATTAAAGATTAACGCTCACCCGTCGGCGTCTCGACACAAGATACCCGATCTCGCTTTCAAAATTCAAGACGCTGCGCTGGACAAAATATGCTTGCCGGTGTATTATCGGCTATGTTATATCATATGATTACCACTATAACTCACGCAGCGTCAAGCCATAGAAATACCCAATATTAAATATAGTAAGCTATGGTAAATTAAATTCATGAATGGTAGGTATAAAATAGCGTACTGCGCTCCCAAAATTGCCAACCACACGAAATAAACCCATTCGTGAATAGATCTCACTGGCGACCTAAATATTAAATAACGAAAATCATTCGCAATTGAATTGAAATTTTTAGTTGTTGCGGAATAAGCATATACTCCATTACAGTGTTAATGCTCGGAAGCCCGGCGTGTTCACACGACGATTTTAGTGCGATTCTTGTTAAATTGTAAGGAATTCGGCTTAACAAAACCCTTAATACTTCGAATCGCGTTTTGCAAATTTCGCGTATGGAGCGAGAAGCCCCAAATGCGTATTACATATTAGATATAAGTTAAAATATCTTATGTATTTGCTTACTAACTGTTTATTAGAGAAAAAATCCAAATAAAACTTGTATCAAAAATATTAGATCAGAAAGTTGGACTCTCCTAGTACATGTACAAGCTTATCCAGTTAATTAGGGCACATTTTATAGTATTACTTGACACAGGGATTTAGCACAAGAAATTCCAATTAAAAAGGGCATTCCAATTGTTGAAATTTAATCTAATTATTGACTTGTGTGTAAGGCTTAGTTAAGATTAGGAGATTAGAATTAGGTTGGGTTCGTAGAATTTTGCAAAATACAACTACTGACTACTTGTTTTTGGTAATCCTTCCTCTGCTAAACCCTTATGGCACTTTTTAAAGAGTTGTTATAAGGATTCAAGTCAAAAATAGAAATGTTGTGCATTGACATACAAAGATCAACAATTAATTAAGCTCAAAAGCATCTCCTCCAAGTAGACCTCCCGGGAACCATTTCCTAGTATTGTTTTAATTTTATTTGAACTTCTGAGTTAAAGTTGTCGTTCCCAATACAGGATAACCTTTAATATCACGTGGAACTCCTGTACATCTCTAGGGTATTCCAAATTTCTTGCCTATTTATTGCCCACTAGGTTAGTATTGTGTTTGATTCAGCCTGCTGCTGATAGATGTTCTGTAGTAGTGGCCGCTATCTACAATTCCCTTCGATAGCAGGGAAGGTTTTGGTGGGTTCACCTTCGTTTCCCCCAAACTGACAGCTTAGGCGTTCTCTGAGAAGTTTTGAGGAATTTTCAATAACGAGTAATCGACCCGATAGCGACTTGGAATCCCGAGATACAAGATAGTAGATATCTGAAAAGTGAACCGCGCACCAATAGCCCCCCAGTGTGGACGAGTTCTTGGTATTTGAATTAAATCGGGGTAGAACAAACAGTTTTAACCCAGTCCCCCGCTGACTTCTAGAGTATATTGGGGATCCTGCGGAATTCATAGTAGACCCGGCCGCATATTTGCAAACAGGAGACGCGTTATCCCTTCGGTAAATTTCGACATGCCCGAAGAATGTTAATATTTAGTAGACGCGTCCGCCAGAGTTCGCCTGATACGTCTGCTGTTTACTGGAGTAAGTAAGTAAGTATAGCATAGGAATTTTTATTTTTATATTCAAATAAGGCGTCATTTTTCTGTCTGATACGTCAGTTTTTTAACTGTTTTAGCTTTAAGATTAAAAAAAATGCTTGAATTATCAAATAATTACGAATATAAAAGTGTGATCCTCTGCAAACTCTCCAGTAAAGAAGAGGTAGAGATAAGTTTAATTTAAAATGTTTATACAAACATCTTTTGTAATATTATGACCAAGTTTAGTTTAGTTTAGTTAATAAATTTGTTAATACCGTGCAAACGTAAAAAGACACCCTGACAACTTTTCAAGGATTAAGATATCAATTTCATCATTTTAACTGACTTCTACATATCCGATTGACTTAAAATTTGGTATGCGTTTATAGTTCCGATGATAAAACTATGGTGTTCTTAGGTGAATGAAATATAAATACGAATGGAATAGCCTCCTCCCATGTACTCCATGCAGAGTATTTGCGGCCAATATTAGAGTGAGAGGTCCGAGAGAGAGATAAAGCTAGGACAGGCAAAAAGCGCGCGGTTTACACGTTCTTTAATGGGATAGATCGTTTTAAAAGTGTATTTAGTATACTTCAAAGGTTATAAAAGGATACAAACTTAAAGAATGACTTTAATCTTTAATCAAAAGACAAATAAACAGTTTAACATAATACTATACCTATATTACTTTTTAAATTTTTAAAAGGAAACTATATTTCTAATAATAGTATTACAAAAGGTTTTCGTTTAAGAATAAATAAACAAATATTAATAAATAGGTAAAAAGGTACATATTCAAATTTTTTTACACCATAAACATTACCTAATTATTATAATTATTAAACCTAATAAACATGCATGTAAGTAAATTTTTGGAAAAAAATACTCTCCTTACCCAAATTTGATTTAAGCAGGTCATTAATTCTTATAGAATATAAATTAATCAATAGCTAATAATAACATTATTGCCTTCTCAAATTTAAATTCAAATTATTAGCTTAAGTATTTAATATTAAAGAAAATATAACTGAAAGCAACCTTATTAACTTTAATTTAAAAAAAGATATGAAGACGATAAAGGGCAATAACAAGTTTACTCAGATTAACTAAGGATGTTAATTATAGCCAATTATTTAGACGAATATTCAAAATAGGTTAGATAGGTTTTTGTTTTTTTAGTTGAAATTGAACGGGAACTATTGAACAAAAACGAAGGATTGCAGATAACAACTACGGGCTCCTAAAATGAATTGCTTTGGTCAACTTTTGTCTGATTCTGTCAGCAACATCATTTTTTGAGGAATTTATATGATGGAGACGGATTGTAAAATATTTTTTTAAAATTATTGGAATCAATTGAATAATCTGGCCATGAAGTGGATCCTGGTCTAAAGAATGTTTGGACAAACATAAAAATAATTGGTTAATATTTAAAAGCCTCATTCCTGCAGAGACCAATTTCAAAATTATATGTGACACAGAAAAAATTGTTTAGTTTCTGCAGTCATACAAATCTTGACAACATTTTTAGAAGCTTTACTAAGCCCACCCCTATTTTTTCTGTTTAGAAGCATGCATGTAGAATCTAAAGTTATTAATGATCGGGCACATTCATTACAATTAGGGCTTTTAAGAAGTTTTCGACTTAAAAAACCTGCAATATATTCCACCACATCGCAAATATATACACAATTTAGAAGGTTAGTGTGGTTCACAATAAATTGGTCTATAGTATCATAAGAAAAATACTCCTCTTCTTGGTATAACTGATCTAAACTTTTAGTTACAATCTCAGTTTTAGAAGATACATTTAAAATTGAAGTACTGTCCTGAGCAAGACAACTTGCACTATCAGGCGAAATAATTTCTGCATGGATTAGTAAACGCTTGTAGGCTTGTTCGAATTGCCAAGCTGTCGGATTATTGGAAAATCCACCCCTTCTACGAATTGCACCAAAAAACATTTTCAAATGGTCTTGACTTAACTTATAAGTCAGTAAAAATTTTAAAATGTTACCTCTGGCCAACTCATCAAACAAATTACGAACACTGTACCAGCATATTATTAATCCTAAAAATCCCGTTTTCCCACCAGTTAATAAAATGGATATGCCATTGAAGTTCTTTAAAGAACTTAGATAATTAATAGATGTATTTACAAAGTCAATTAAAAATGGTTCACTACCTTTATATATAGGTTTCTTAAATTGAGTATTGCCCAAAACATTTCTTGTATTTAAGAAGTCAAAAACGTTGTTTATGGTTCCGCAGAATATTGCAGTTGCTTCACTGTCTTGGAATGCAGGAATATTTAAGTATTTTCAGCAATAGCTGAAAGCATCATTAACACTAGCACTTAATGTTTGTACTGCCAGTTTAACTTTAATTTTTTCCTTGGAATAATTTATATGTCGTCTTCTAAGCACAATGAAGGCCAGACTCTTCCTGAAGTTCTAATAACTTTTTAAAATAGTCCCACTTTATGATATTTCCTCCACCATCTTTCAAAGAGCCTAAAATATTACTCCTTATTTAAGGAAATTTTACATTCTAAAACCGAAAATGAACTAACTGAAAATTTAAAGAAATATTTAGGCAATCTGATCACTCGTGAAGAAACTTGATGTATGCTGTACAGAACGCATTTGAAGTTAAGAGGAAGCGACACTAACTTTGGGTTGCCCAAAATATTGTAACATTGTAATTCTTTTGTGTTTTATTTTCCGAACTTTTGAGCAACCCTGTATATGAGTTGCCCAAAAATGTCTTATTTTAAATTAATTACCTACCTAGAGACTTAATCCTTAATCATAAAGTTTTGTTTATTTATTTTATTGTCCTATGGGTGTTTGTCTATTTTCCAAAGGGTTTTGTCCTAAAAAATAGGTATCTTTTGTTCCAAACTCAAAACCCTGTTCTACTTACTTGTATACTACCTACTTTAACAAATACATACTTATATGCAGCATTTAGAACTTGCATTTTTTGTCTAATATTTGCAAAGAATAGGAAGTTTATGTTTAGAAAATAAGAAAACATCTATTTTTATAATCCACTAAGGTTTTGGTAAGTACACCAAGAAGTATTTTAAACTATCGCAAGAAATTCAAAATAACACAAAATATCTTATTAAAAAGTTTTAGTAAATATCAGACGTATCAGGCAAAAATCCATCTCACTCGTCTGCTATATACAGCTCTTGATTCCGCAAACATTTTTGCAACTGACACGTCTGCCGTTTACCAAGCGGTTTTGCCTAACTCGTCTGCTATATACTACTCTACTTCGGCTCGCGTTTTATGGCGGACGCGTCTCCTGTTTACAAATATGCGACCCGGCCGCTTTCGGGTTTGGTCATCGCAGGGAAACTGTTTCTCAATTTCAGCCTGCCTACTCAATCAGGTCAATTTAGAGTAATTTTCTGGAAGCCCAAATCAAGGCCGGGAGCGAGAATACGTCATGCCGACGGTGCCCCCTTTTAGATCGAGTCACATGTGACACATAGCAGGCTTTGGCAGCTCACTGGAACGGACCTTTCCCTATATTTTCATTACATATTAAAAGAATACTAAATACTACTAATATACAAAATCCTAAAGTAATTTACCTATTTACATTCATCACAGCCGAGCGCAAACAGCTTGACATAGAAAGCTGAATTCTGGTATGCCGGTTGATTTTTGGGTCTAGATGGATTTTACAAAATCCAAAGTCCATGGTTTTGTTTTTTGAAATCCCAAATTAAATGTGTCGGCCCCTCTTACAAATAAGGAATATATTTTTTCATTATTTTTCTAGAGCTAATTAATTTACAATGTTTAACAAAATTGATACTAAGTTTTAAGAAGATAAAGTAAATAGAGTCATGGTGATCTAAAAGTTTACGTGAACACAAAATAAATACGTTTAATATGCAACTTGCCAGAGAATGTTATAAAGAGAAAATAACTTACCGGAGTTAAAACATCCCGAGAGTTCACGGAAAACTCCAGAAACCATTTAATGTCTGTTTCTTTAATATATTGCATATTAAACTGCACGTTTCTGAAACAGACGAAAATTAGCAAGGTTATTTTTAGTATTTATTATGTCAGAGAAAGAATTTTCTGGTGAATTTAAATAATAGAATAGGGAACAAATATTTATACTAATTATTATTTTAATACACGAAATAGTTATTTTCTTAACAAGTGCGCAAAGGGATTCTTTTCCGCAAGCAAAGACAGGTAGATGTGCAAAGTGGAGTTCGGTTAGGTTAAAATTGCGGGAAAACCACTTTACTCACGTGTTATAAAGAATATTTTTTCTACGAGCATCAGATTACAGTAAAAAAAAACAATGACTGTTTTTTGAAGAATCTGTAATGAAACCTGAATGAAACCTGGAAATATATCGATGAAAAGGTCAAAGCTTTCTTTACATCTAATAAAAATAAATGTTTATTTGAAAAAATACTAATAATTATACTATTAAAAATAGCAAATTTATATACCATTGTAATGAACGCCGATTTACCCTAATCCTTTACTTACTGTATTTTTCGGCCGTTTCGTCAATCTTTGTTCATTAGCTGTAAACGGGTTCGCAGTACCAGTGTGTTGACACCCTAATTTCGACGTAAAATAATTTCCTTTACATATGGGCAACCACCCATATTCCGCTACCTAGTTGAAAACCACTTTATGCCTCTTACCAGTACTTACTTTCTATTCTCAAGTATATTAAATATAATTAAATAAATATAAGCCACATCAATGATGTTTTGAAATTGATAAAATAAGTGAAAGGGAGCTTTTTTATAGTGGCTAAATTTATTCGTTTAAATTTTTAATATGACCTCGTATCTACAGCGTCAGACAATCAGAACTGGCACAATAAATGAAAATGACACTGGTATTATTAATTAGACACTGTGATTTTTTTTCAGTGTAGCAACTTTCCTAAAATATTATATTTTCCTAGCCAGTCAAAAATATGGAATAATAAAATAATTTCGGTCAGCGATATTCTTGTCTGCAGTGAATTAATTAAATAAAATGCGAAGTATTATAACATTAATTATTTAATGGGCTACTCTTGAAATTATCAAATACTACATTAAACGTTTCCCAATATGCTTACTATCGAAATTTAACACTCAATTGTTTTACCGAAACAATCCTGAAATTCTTGCCAACGGGCAACGCTACATGTTTTCAAATATAGAGTAATTTTTTATGCTTTAAGAATTACATTACTGAAATGTTTTATTGAAACTCATGAATTTCTTGCACAAAGTCAACAATAAAGATTTTCAAATATACTAACAATTTTTATGCTTTAAGATTAGATTTACTGTCTAACTCGAATACTGAAATGTGATACTGAATTATTCATGAATTTCTTGAATACAGTCACCGATAAATGCTTTCAAATATACTAACAATTTTTATAACTAAACTTACAGTCTATCTCTAACGTGAACTCGGAACCTGTCGCCGTTGCTCCTTTTTCTTGGATTTGAACATCTTAACTCTCGATGAATGACGAAGGTTCACCCCGTTACTTTTCTTTACTTTTCTATTCGTTGACATGAATTCAATTATTTATTTCGTTATTTCCACGAGCCCTTAAACTGAAAGGCACTACTCTCGGTTTGGTCACAACTAAGACCATATTATCGACTACAAAATTATTAATTTAACTTTTTAAACCTTTTAAATGAAATTCAGCATAGCGACTCGCTACATCTGATATTTCTTATAACATTTTGAATTTGGCCATAGCGACCCACTGCAACTGGACTGGAGAATAAGACTGATTTTTCTTCGATATAATCATCCTTTTATAGCAGAAATTTTTACGCGTTTTGTTCCCCAGAAAAATCCAGAATCTCCGTTCACCCACGAAACGCGTGATATTTCGCAACTTCCGAGGCGTGTCGTTCTCCTGGGATTTTTGCCTGCAGCAATTAGAACATTGGTGATGACGCAAGACGCTTCTTTTCCGCCGACAACGTCTCTTCGCGTTTTAACTGGGTTTTTTCCACTCTGGACCAAAATGAGGTCATTCAATTGCTTTTCAAGGTAACACTGCAAGGTTCACTCAGGTCCTCGACTTGGATGACGAAATTCTGGCAACGCCTATTGACCAATGGAGTTCTTTTTATCAAGATTTTCGGGGGAATCTGCATGAATGCCGAATTAAGTGGTGGAATAGTCCGCGCGCAAAACCGTGTCTAGTGAACTTCCAATATTTATTTTTTTCATTTTAAAATTTAACTAAAAGTTTTACATTTCTTCAGTTAAATCGGGTACCCTGGCCTGGGCATCACACCACTCCGTTCCCCGGGAAAAAGAAGGAACTTTAGTTCCTTTCTTTTTTTTTTCATGGCCCCTCGGTTTAGTAGAAAGGCCTACCCTATTCGAATACGTTTCCTTCATGTCATATTATAGTCCCAGTGACCTATATTTTACCTAAACACTTGGCACTGTTAAATCCCAGATGGTCTTTCTGTCGAGCAATTCAAGACGGCAGCAGGTTTCACATGGTCGGTATTTTCCTTATCAAAACAAACAGGTTAGGTTCGATGATAAATACCTAGATAAAATCTCGTGGTATCCATAACACTTCTATACAACTTTCGTATTCCGACATTTCGTTTCCTTCATAACTTACACATTTTACTTATATTTTTAGTTACTTTCCTCAAATACATTTTCGACTTATTTGCTCTAACACTATTCGAACGTTACTTATCTATGCGAACTAACTTAAGAATTACTTAAATGTTTCTAAAACAAAATGCAGTCCTACTTCTTTGATCTATAACCGATTATCTAATCATTAACTTTAAATTGTTTTCAATGAAGGAGGCCCTTCACATACCCAACAGGTAAAATCCTCGGCTGGGTTAAACCGTGACCTAGTCAATTTTCTAGAAGCTACCGGGACCTTTAAATAGTACGCGTCTGGTTTGTAGATAAAAGAAGGTAGTTCTTATCAATTTTAATCCTAGTTTTGCTTTCGGAGGTTTAACCTTACACATTTCGATATGCATTTTATGGAAGCAGTGTTGATTTAAATGGTTAAGCATGCAATTGTTATATTTATTTTAACTCAACTGATAAATAATTAACAAATGTTTTCCCCGACCAGTTAAACCTGCGAAATTTAGTACTTACTTATTTTATAGTCTTAATCTTTAAAAATTATAACCTAGCTTTATTTACGCAAAATTATATAGTAACGTAACATATTAGTCTTTAATACATATTTCTCACCACAGTCTTTTCAGCTGACTTCCGCAAGTTTGTCTATGTGAGGGCGGTTCGGGAATACTTCCGGGGAACTGGCCTCACCTGAGGCGAGTTTTTCCTCTCAACGTAGGTTAACGACAGCACCATGCATATAACCGTGATTGTCTTTGGAGTTAACACACAAAGGTTCTGAAGCACTCAAAGTTTAAACTATCTCTCTAAAGTCACTTATTTACCGTTACCAATTCAATGTTTACAGTCAATGTCATTTTACCTTTTGAAATTTGTTACCACACAACCGTTCCTGAATCACTATAAAGTTTCTACTATGTTTCTAAAGTCATTATCTAACATCCATCAAAATAAATGTTCATAGTCAATGTCTCTCTTAATCTAAATTACTATTATTATCATAATCAATGTTTTCCCAACTTTTAACATCCGCCAAAATCAATGTTCCTAATCAATGTCTTTCCTAACTTAAATCACTATTATTAACTATTACTTTAATTATTAACTCTATTTATTAAGCTCTTTCCTTTTCCGATCACTTTCAGAACTCAAAAAAATTCTCTCCAATTTTTGGACACGTGAGTCACTGGAATGTCTGAAAAGAGGAATGGTTTCAACTAAGCTTAGCGTATGTTAATATAACAGCCTCTATTCTACTTTAGGGGTGCCCTCTAGTTATGTTTATTTTACATAATTATCGCTTCTTTGCTTGGTATCCAAAATACATTCTTCTCTTCTTGCCGATGCCGTAATTATTGTTTTCAGCATTCGCTCTGGCAATATTTCATCTTACTAATTCCATTACCCTCGTATTTGTACAAAGTATTTACATTTCATATTCCCAGACATAGTGTCTCGATTTACACTGTTACGTCATAGGCATATTCAGCTCATTCCTTTTAATTCCATATTCGTGTTTGTTTACTTATTTGTTTCAACTGGGTTACAGTAGTTGTACTTATCCAAATTGTCCGTCGTTCCGTTCTAGGCAGCTTATGAAATCCAATGATGTTTAAGAGTTAGAGTGCTGTTGTTACGTACTTAGGTAAATTTATACTTATTGTAGTTATTTCGCTATTTTGCATCATATATACAGGGTGATGCCAAAATAATTCTCTATTTTCTTAACTTAGGTCGAAATCCCTCAATCTTTCCGGCAAACGTATTTCACGTGTGCGAGTCCTTCTCACTTCTGGACTACGTCTTACGTTTTCGGCCTCATCGGATTCGTCGTTACTGCTACCGCTCTCTGATACAGTTTCTTCGGAGTCGCTCTCCGGTGGTTCTGAGTTCTCTGAGTCAGAGTTTGCTTCCATCTCCCGGTCTTCGGGCTGATGATCCTCAAACTCTAATTCTTCATTTTCAGGCTCCTCAATTTCTTGTACTTCAGGTTCATTGTTCTCTTCGATTGGAGCGTCGTAATATGAGCCTCCAAATCGCTTTAGTCGTTCTAAATGCACTATCTGTTCTTTTCTTCCAGTTAGGCTCTTAATTTGATAAGTAACTGGCCCCTTTTTGGCTATAATTCGGTATGGTCCGGCCCATTTAGCTTTAAATTTCGTGGCGATTTCCCTTCCATGTACCGCCGGGGTATTCACGTATACTAGTTCCCCTACGGTTAGTTCGGCCTTTGTTCTTCGATGATTGCGCTTTTCGCATCGTTTTTGCATTGTTTTCTCGATGTTTAATTTAGCAATTTGATGTGCTTGTTGCATTCGTTGCACCATTTCACTTGCATAGTTTTCTGCCAAGTCGTATCGTACTCTGTCTTCTCTAATGTTAAGATTGAAAGGCAGTTCCATGTCTCTACCGAACATAAGGAAAAATGGAGTTTCCTGAGTGGCTTCGTGGACAGCATTCCTGTACGACAATAAGGCGTATGGCAAGATTTCATCCCAACTATTATGATAGTCACTAACAAAATGACTGATCATAGTTTTTAACGTTTTATGCATCCTTTCTACTATTCCATTCGCGGCAGGATGGTATGGCGTAGTCTTTAATTTTCGAATTTGCAATTTTTGGCAGATTTCCTGGAACAATTTTCCCACAAACTGAGAGCCACAATCCGTTAGCAATTCCCGTGGAACTCCATACCTTAATACTATATTTTCCACGAATGCTCGGGCTACCGTTTCTGCTCTGATATCTGGAAGCGGCACGGCTTCAGGATAACGTGTCAGGAAATCCACACAGGTTAGGATGTACTTGTTTCCATTCTGAGTGCGATTTAAGGGCCCCACGAGGTCTAAACTTATTCTAGACCATGGGCTGGCTGGTACGAGACTCTTCTGCATTTCAGCGGGTAGCTGCGTGTTAGTTTTATGTATATTGCATGAATGACAATTTTCAATATACGATTTTACATCTTGTCTCATGGTTTTCCAGTAAAAATCTTGCGAGATTAATTCCTGTGTTTTCTTCTGTCCCGGATGAAGGGCAAATATCGATGAATGGTAAATTTGTAAAATTTCAGGAATGATGGTCTTTGGTGCAACTAACTGGTCGTGTCTTGAATTTCCGGTTCTTCTTTTATACACTAACTTCTCTGGACTGTCATAGTAGTTAAGATCGTCAGTTGTAATATTTTCTTTTATTATAGCAATTTCGGGATCCGCCTCTTGTAATTTTCTCAGCTCTTCTTTAGTCCAAATAGCGCTTATGACGGGTTTAACTTCATCCGGTATATTTACCGTAGCAACCATAGGTTCTGTGGTTTCTTCAGACATTAATCTAGTTAACGCATCTGCTCGATTATTAATTATGCCTGGGCGGTATCTTATTGTAAAACTGTATTCCAAGAGGAACATAGCCCATTTAGCTAATCTTGAGCTGGGATCTTTGATAGTCAAAAGATATTTTAAAGGTCGATGGTCGGTTATAATGGTAAAATGAGTTCCCGTGAGATACACTTTATATGTTTTCACAGCGTAGACAACAGCTAAGCATTCTCGTTCTGTTGCACTGTATCTTCTTTCGGCATCATTTAATGTTCTGCTGGAATAACATATAGGGTGCTCTATTCCATCATGTACTTGCATAAGAATTGCAGCTACTGAGGTGGCGCTGGCATCTGTGTTCACTATAAATTCCTTGTTGAAATCAGGGTATCTCAAAATAGGTGGTGTAATCAGAGCTTCTTTCAGTGTAACAAAAGCATTGTCCTGTTCCTGTCCCCAATGATATTTAACATTTTTCTTCGTAAGGGACGTTAGAGGTTGGCTGATTTTCGCAAAGTTTGGCACGAACTTCCTATAAAATCCACATAAACCTAAAAAGGCTCTAATTTCTTTCACATTTCGTGGAATCGGGTATGCTTTTACAATTTTTGTCTTGTCCGGATGGGTCGTGTATCCTCCTTCCTTTATTATATGCCCTAAATATTCCGCTTCTTGTTGCAAGAACCGACACTTGGTTGGCTTAAACTTCAAATTACTCGCTCTCATCTTTTCAAAGACATGCCTGAGTCGTTCTAAATGAGTGTCGATGTCTTTTGAAAATACTAATATATCGTCAAGATATACTAGGCACTCGGTAAAGGTTAATTTCCCTAGTATATGATTCATCAGCCTACTCCAAGTTGCAGGGGCATTCTTTAGACCCATTGACATCCTCAGAAAATGATAATGGTTATCAGGAGTTGAGAATGCAGTTTTTTCCTGATCGTCTGGATGGAGAGGTACTTGGAAGTATCCAGATGCAAGGTCCATCGTTGAAAAATATTTTGACCCTGCCAGTCGGTCAATAGTCTCGTGGATGTTTGGAAGAGGGAAAAAATCAGTCTTTGTAATGTCATTTAATAGCCTATAATCTATGCATAATCTGTGCTCCACATCTTCTCCTGGATGTCTCTTTTTCTCAATTAAAATTGCTGGAAAGCTCCATGGAGACTGACTTTCCACAATTATCTCGTCGTCCAATAATTTCTGAATTTCCTTCTTCATGATTTCCTGTCGTTGGAAGGGAACTCGATAAGGTCTCTTACATATAGGCACAACATCTTCTGTAATAATCCTATGCATCACATTTGATGTACATGTTAACTTTTTATTAGGTGCCTTAAAAATTTCTATAAATTCTACGATTAATTCTTTTAACTTTTCACCAGCTTCCGTATCTGTCGTTGTTAATTGTAACTGTGCTAAAATGTCTTCTACATCTTTCCTATCCACCTTCCTCACGGGCCTGAGGGTTGAACCTATGCTTGGTTCCTCAACACTAGCCTCAAAGGCTCTACCAATAACAGTTCTCTTCTGAACCAACAATTCAGTTTCTGTCACATTCATTAATCGAATAGGAATCTCGTTTCCTGCCTTACTCAAAACTCTTGCGACAAGTAACCCTTGTGGTAGGTCGACATTTGGTTCCAATACCAAATGCTGAGCCTTGACTCTCGACGAATTTCGAAGGTTAGCTGAACACAAAGCTTGACACATTGGGGGAATCCTCATATCTCGTGCGATAAATACCTCAAAACTCTCCTCTGGACATGAAACGGGGCGCCGTGACGCCGTCGTTTCGCAGTCTCTTTTCTCAAAATCCTCCATCCTGTTCTCTGAAAGTTCTCGTTTTCTCCTCTGTGCTGATCCTTTCTTCTGCTCACCACTTTTTCGTTCTTTCTTGGAAGCTGCAGCCTTCCTAGACGTTACCACATTCTTTCTCATTTTCTGTACTTGTTTTTGTTCAGCACTTATGTCCAGATGACAGCCAATCATCTGAGCATGGTTCTCCATCGTTATTGGCTGTAACGACGAAGTTCCTACATGAGAAATCTGTGGAATAGTCTTCAGTTCTTCTAAAACATCCTTCATTTCCTTTAAAGTGGTAGCGCACTCTTCTAATAACTTCTTTAAATTCTTCTCGGTTGAAGTCATCATAATATCTGTCCTGACTTCAGGCTTCTCAGTAAGCATTTCGATTTCCTCACCAAATGCATAAAAACATCCATTTCCCCAATCAATTTTGACACTATACTTATGCAGAAAATCTATTCCTAATATCATGTCTGCATGAAAACTACCTGATTCGATAATCATAAAATTATGTGGCACAGTTACATTACACGGAAAAGTCACTGGTATACTAGCCTCTCCAAAGGCTGGAATTATATTTCCTTGAATATCAACTAAACTAGTCCTACAATTATTTTTTGTAAACCCCATGGCAATATCAGGCGTTACAAGGGATACTACTGCTCCTGAATCTATTAAAGCAAGGCATTTCTTTCCTTTAACTCTAAGTTCTACACTATTCCTAGGCTGAGGGGTCCCATTCAAAGAGCAAGTATATATCCCTACCTTATCCTTTTTACTTATTCCCAATTTGCCTGCTGAGCAGCCGTACTTCGGGGTTGGACAGTGGCTGCGTCGTAGTTTAAAGCACGTCCTGAGTTCTGCTGGTTATTTATCTGTGGGCAATATCTTGCAAAATGTCCCAATTCATTGCAAGTAAAACATACCAGTGGCCTGCTTCGTCCCTGAAACTTTCGGACAGGACATTGTCTGAGAAAATGTCCGGTTTGTTGGCAACCATAGCATGCTGCAACTCCATTCCTGCAAAACTTCTCGGTATGGCCCGCTTGTTTACACTTATGGCACTTAAAGTTTCGAATCGCTTTGTTGTCCTGAGTGCCCATGAAATTTCTTGAGTTTGGTCCAAAATTTGGCTGATTTCTCAGAGGAAAGCGGTTGATTGCTCTACACTCTCTGCTTGTAGATGCACGTACGAAATTCTCAACTGATTCTTCTCTCTCTGCAAACTCTAAGGCATCAGCTAGAGTGGTCGGACTTCTAGACAGAACTCGTTGCTTAGTAGGCATTAGAAGTCCAAGAACAAACTGCGTAATGATGTCCTGTTCCAGCTTTAACTTGAGAATTTGATCAGTGGCGGCTAATCCTGTAAGCGTAATTGTTTTATTGGCCAAAAGCTTTAGCCTAGTTAGAAACTGTCGACATGGCTCGCCTACCCTCTGTTTACATTCCACAAAATTTTTCATTGCTGTCCCTTTTACACATGGCAGCGTAAATTGTTTCCTCAGTTCATTTCTCAAGGTAGTCCAGCTTGAGGTGCTTTTTAGGTCCGGTTCTGATTCGATGAACTGCTTGGCTTTCCCTCGTAGTTTCAACCGAGCTATGGCGACTTTCTGCTGCTCTGTCCAACTGGCGATTAGGGAGGTTTCCTCAATGGTTGACAGAAATTCTTCTATGCTGCTCATTCCCTCGTAGACTGGCACGGATTCTATCCCCATAATGATGTTATTTGTGATTGTCTGCACGACAGGGGATGCTGTCTCGTTTTCTTGCATTTTCCTTGATATTTCTTGCTTCTAGGGTAACACAAGTAGATGGCAAGTTTCTACTTTTCTGGTACTGGCCCAGGAGAAAAAAAAATTTACCCAAAAATAATTTTCCAAAAAAAAAGTTTTTCCAAAAAAAATTTTCAAAATTTTTCTATTATTTTTTTTTTACCTGGGGGTTGAAAAACCTACCCCACACCTGACACCAATGTAATGAACGCCGATTTACCCTAATCCTTTACTTACTGTATTTTTC
>MU186422.1:42586-57191 GCA_016904865.1 Pissodes strobi
TATATATATATATAAAAATATTTACCCATTTAAACATCAAAATCTGAACACTTAACACCAAACATTAAACAACTGTGTCTAAAATTAAGTATTAATAAAAAAGCCGTTTACTGCGTAGAAGGCTCTCTCCAGTAAGGTGTCTCAAAACTCTGCGAAATGAGGGAAAATATGTTATTGACTTCATTTCAAATGGCAGATAATTGTGCATTTTTTGTATTGTATAGTATAGAGCTTTTTAAATAACTCTGAGCGTGGGATTGGCAGATAAAGATCATTCACGTATTCGTAAGTGGACAGTTGTGAGATGGCCTTCCTGGAATAGCAGATACGTGCTTGCGGATTAAGCAAACGGATTCAGATATGAATAAGGAAGGAAGAGTTAATAACAATTTATATGTTTTAAAGAAATACTGACAGTGAATTTAACTGTTAAGTTTCAATGAGTATCGAACAGCTCTCTTTTGAAGTTTGAAAATACGCTCAAATTGAGTCGCACAACACGTACCCCAGAATGGAAGGGCGTGTCGGAGGTGCGATTCAAAAAGGGCATAATAGCCTGTTCTAGCAGTTGACAAGTTAAGCTCCCTGGAAACCGTTCGCAAAGCAGGCAGAACTTATTATTTTTTGATAAGGCATCGATGTTCAAGTCCCACTTCAAATGGTTGTCCACAACAATCCCCAAGAATTTTACAGATTAAACGACGTCAATAGTGGTGTTGAATTTCACAGATTAAACGACGTCAATAGTGGTGATATTAAGTACAAAATATGACAACGTACTATTATATGACAAAACTTTACTTTTAGAAACGTTGAGTCACAGGAGATTAAAATCGCACCATGATTTAATGGTGATTAAGTCACTATATACAGTTCTGTGAAGCGCCTTATTATCCGGGTAGCTCCAAGTGAAACTAGTATCGCCCGCAATGAGACAGACTTTACCGCTAATCTCCAGACAAGCAATGTAGTTGATAAACAGCAGAAACAAAATAGGGTCTGAACTCTGGGGTACTCCACAATCTATTGGTTTGCAAGAAGACATCGACATATCAATACTCACAAGCTGACTTCTGTTGTTAAGATACGACTTAAACCATTTGAGAGGCACTCCTCTGAATCCGTAGTACTGCAATTTGTTAATTAAGATCACGGTAATAATTTATTACCGTGATTAAGATATTATGATTTACACAATCGAAAGCTTTAGGGAAATCACAGAAAATCGTTGCTGTAGAGTGATGGTTGTTCAGGTTGCAGTATACAAAATTAAAGAGGGAAACATAGCATCATTTGTGCATTTGTTACTTAAAAGTCTAAATTGATGGGTAGGAAATATTTTTTATTTAGAGAGAAAAGATAGAAGCCTTTTTTAACCAAAATTTAAAATGATCTTTGATAATGTGGGAATGAGTGCAATTGGGCGATAGTTCGAAGCTTGACCCTTATCTCCTCCTTTATGCAAATGAATAATTCGTCCGTCTTAAGACAGTTTGGAAAAAAGCATTTTCGAATAACTTGTTAATTATAGTAGTAAGATGGTTTAATATGCATTCCGGCAGGTTTGAGAACATTTTCATAGTAAGCCCCCCATGAGTCCCAGAAGAAGATTTGTTTTTAATGTCTTTAATTGTACTGCGAAGCTCAGCTAATGCTACAGGCGTAAAGAAGAAACTGTAAATTCACATTAGTATTAGAGATATATGAAATTGGATCATGAGAAGTAGTTATGGTGTTCATTAAATCTTTAGCCACATTTACAAAGTCATTGTTTAGGTTCTCAGGTGAATTAGCGATTTTGCTAGACGAAGAAGTCTTATTCCTTAAGTCATTCACAATAGACCAAGATTCTTTAACAACGTTACCGGATTTAACCACCCTCTCATTATAATAAATGTTCTTGGCAGCTTTTAAAGTCTTATGATAGACTTTTCTGTACAGTTTCACGTAATCATGGAAGAAGACGCTGCGCTGTCCGAGTATTTTTTTAGGTGAGATAATGAATGCATGTTCTTCGCAGATTTGCGTAAGCCTTTAGTTGACCAGGGTTTATGCCGTTTAATTTTAATAGGCCTAAAAGGAAAGGATTTGAACGACAGAGTAGATAAAGTTTTTATAAATCTAGAAAATTCGGTATCGACATCACCAGAGGGGACATCACAGTCAGTTGTTAGACAAAGGTGCTTGAAATTTAGAAATTTTTTTTGCGAAAAAATACGGCATAATTTGCACGAACCATTATTGTATTTGGATTTTACCGAAAATTTTGTTAATACTGCCTCATGATCAGAGAAACCCTAGTTAAAGACAGCACAATGAACGAATTCTGGATCAAAAGATGACACAACATAGTCTATAGTACTAGAACTAGTTTTAGTTATTCTAGTTGGTGAGTTAATATGCATGATTATAACAAAAGAGTCGAAAATGGACCGAAAAGATTCTTGAGCAGCACACACACTGGAAAAGTCAATATTAAGGTCGCCACACAAAATTAATTTGCTTTTTGAAAGTAGGGACTCAAGCCAGCTCAATAATCTTTGACTGAATATGTGCATGTCAGCGTCAGGTGTTCTGTAAATACAAACAATATGATAGACGATGGAAAATAAAAATACTTTCTCAGACAATAAAATACACGTCCAGCTTCTGCTTTAGCCTCAGCTAACTGAAAAGCTATAACCTTCGCATCTACACCAGTCAGAATGTGTTATTAATTTTTTTAAAAAATCTATATTGAACTAACTGTTCTTTAAGTTCGCCGAATAGGCTTTCTTTCTAACTACCTCTTCATCTTAACTGCCCATCAAACAGAATATTCTGTTTGAAGGACCAAACGGTGTGTTGTTTTTGGCACAGTAAGAAGCTTGGCGGTCTTTTAGAGTCTCATTATTTTTTTAAGTAATAAACACCTCTACAAAAGTCGGTTTGATCAGTCCCATTAATCACAGCTTGTTTGTTTCAAGTATTCCCGTTCATGGTGAATAATCGGGGAATAATCATTTCCGCAACATAATGGCGAGCAAAATTAATCCTTGTTTGAAATCGTAAATACAATCCATGTAACCTGGTGCAATAATACCAGCAAGGCATGATTTAAGACAAAAATAGGTTAGATTTTTAAAGCAGTCCATATGGATATTTTATTGACATAACAATAAAAGCACAAAGCCCATGTTGAACTACTGAAATACTTAAATCTTACTTGCCACAAGAGGGGATAAAATATTAGTACAAAAGAGTTCACAAATACACCTTTAAAAATACTATTGAGGCCTTGGTCATGTGTACCGAAATAGCAACACAGCAGTGCTATCAATCGTTTTACTCCATTTGTAAGTCACTATTAACATATTTTTGACTAACAAAATATAGTTGTTACTGGGAACTTCATGGTAATATAATGACTTTATACAAGACAGTGGCAGTGGCGACAAGCAGCAATTTAGCTCTGCCCATCCGCCATTAGGAGGCAAATTTTTTGGCGAGTATGTTTTATTAGCGTAGGATATTCAGATATTTTCTTTCAAATTAATTATTTTCCAGACAACTATAAAATATGATATTAAAATCATAAAATAGTGATTAAAATGAAATTTTAATTTAGTCAGTGTTGTAGGAAATCCACATAGCTGCGATAAACAATCACCGTTATGAATAAAAGATGTGTGTTTAGGGCAGTTTTCAAATTTAGTAATAATTATTGTTATATTATATGTTACACTAAGCAATGATGTTTTAAAAAAAATATAGGCTTATATTTTTAAAAATAAATTCAACAATTAATTATAACTATTTACTTTTTATGCTGTATGTTATTTGGTCGTTAAATAAGTTTTATGAAGCAAGAGATGGATTTATTAACTATCATTAGATGACTAAAATACTACTAGTGTTTATATTAGGGCTCGGTATTCTATTCGAATATTTGACTATTCTAAATTCGAATTACTTGTTGGTTAAAAAAATTCGAATATTATTGCTATCTGTGAAACTTTTTATCATACAAGACTTCTTTGTCCTTATTTAAATTTATAACTTTTAAAATTTGCTGTTTTAAAAATCTCATTTTCATAATTATTTTGATTATGAACTGAGCACTCTATATGTAAAATAAAAAAAAATTAAAAATTCGCTTCGCAGACCGCATTTTACTTTTTTGCGGAAAGCAGACACTTTTATCAAGAATGAATTCTTAGTCAAAAAAACATTTTTATTCCATTTGTCATCTAACTTTTGGGCTCTCTATCCGTGTATGTAGATGTACATAATAACATGTGCTTTGTTTTAAAATATAATATGTTGATTAGGGCTCGGAATTCTATTCGAATAATTCAAATATTTGAATTTTCGGCTATTCTAAATTCGAATTTATTGCCAGTTCAAAAATTCGACATTTCGAATACATGTTCGACTATTCAATATAAACTGCCGTTCATAACGTTCGAACATTCGAAATAATAAAGCCCAATGCTTTACAAATTAGCTGACTTGTACTAAATACCTAAAATGATCCATATTCAAAATATACAGTGTTATTCGCAATTGCCTCACAAAATTCAAAATATTCACATCTCTCCCAAATATGCAGAAGTCATTTTTTTATCGGTTTGATGATAGTACAGTAGTCATTGGCTCCATACCTCGGGACGTTTTCGTGATTTTTCATTTATCGATAGCGTGTAAAAAATTGCTTAAATATCTTGAAAAACGGTATATTGGAAAGTTTGCCTTAATTTGAAGCTTCTTTTGTGTTTTTTTTTTAAATATTTAAATAACTTCAGGTCCATCTCATATTAACGTAAATGATTTTTTTCTCAAAATTAGGCTATTATAATGTACAGGGTGTCCCAAATTCGAGCCTCATCATTGGGATCTCGGAAACTAGAATAGATACGAGGTCGGTTAAATGGAGGCAAAGTTGCGCAGTTTGATGTTGATTAAAATGCCACCTTACAAGTTTAAAAATTCCGAATACTTCCGAAGATTTTTGAAAAAAAAAACCGAATATTTGCGATTTAATTTTTATTTTTTTATGACTCTATTTGAATAGATATAACAAAATAAATTTCACATTTTTATTGGTACTTTTTTGTTCTTCAAGGTGGTGTTATCATATTTTCAAGCCGACGTTTCGTCTTTGAGCTGCCATCATCAACCTTGTTTTTTTGTAAATACGGCCCTGTATTTTTTATTACGGATTTAAAGGGCTCCTAAGGTCCCAAAACCAATGATGTATCGCACTTATTCGAAAAATTCATATTAGTGACATTTTCCATAAGAATTCATATGTTAGAGAGAGACAGAAAATAGATTTTTAATAGGATTAAAAACAAAAACCTTTTTTTACGCATTAACAACGTAAAAGTAAACTGACAGAAAATAGTATATTATTTTATATGGAGGAAAAGTGATACTTTTCATGGCGCGCTCGTGTTTAACAGCCGAACGGAGTGAGGCTGGTAATAGAGAGCAAGCCATGAAAAGTAACTTTTCCTCCAAATAAAATATGCTGTTTTTTCTTCAAATGTCGACAAATTAATGCAAAAACATCTCTTTTTAATAGTAATAATATCTAATTATTATTAAAGATAAATGGGTTCGCAAGGCGGCTTAGACCACGGTCGTAGGTGGCCTTGCTTAGACCGGTGTGAATATAATGTAACATCAAGCTGTCAGTGGACACTGTCAACAATAATTATTTTTTTAAGATTGCGAGTCCGATTGCGTTTTAATTCCGTATTGATAAGCAGTTATTGAGTAAGTTCGATTAAATAATAACCAATTTGTTGCTAAATTAGTGATTTTTAGAAATGCAGTCACAAATTGAGTGATAAATACAAATTGTAGTTTAATAAATCTTGAGTTGTTGACGCTTATTTTGTTGTCTGTTTGTATTGTATCTATGTTGCTATGACAACACTGATACCTCCGCCGGCGGAAAAGTGAAAAGTAAAGCTCCGGCGGAGGAAAAACGAAACTTCACGGCCGCCTACACAGTCGAGTAATGACGGATTTACTGACGTTTGAAGAAAAAATCTATTTTCTGTCTCTCTCTAACACATGAATTCTTATGGAAAATGTCACTAATATGAATTTTTCGATTAAGTGCGATACATCATTGGTTTTGGGACCTTAGGAGCTCTTAAAATCCGTAATAAAAAATCCAGGGCCGTATTTAACACTTTGACTGATGCCATGTGTATCTTTGAGTATACACAGTAGCCTAGACCAGATCGCCACTTGTATATTCTGGTATACACATGCAATCATGAATATTGCGCCGCGTATATCCTAGAGTAACACGCTTTACGTGCATTTCTTATGGGATATAGTTTATCGTGGCGTGGGGCAATGACAAAATAACCTTAGCGCCGACTTTTGATAAAAGTTAAATAATATTTTTATATTAATTTTATTATTTAGGTAGTGTTTATTGCTGTGAAATGAAATACAATTGGTAGTTTTGACATAGGGTTATATATAGTAAATATAAGATAATACATTATTTTGAAATACAATGATAATAAAAACAATAAATACTAGTGCCTAATAGGGAACTTGCACATTTTTTTATTATTTCAATAATCTGTTCTATTACGCTAAAAAAGAAGGTGTGCCAAATCTGAAGTGTTAAATATCACCCGTTTTGTTTCTATACATTTTTAAAGTTGCCGTTAAATCCGCGCCAATTTAAACACGATTTGACGTCATAGAGCATAACGATCGGCGCGACGCGATGGATCGGCCGATCATCTACCTGCCATTTCTATTGCGACTCGCAGAGAGAGACAGCAGGTTATGCTTTAAGTTTTTAGGTTTAGTGGGTTGTAAGAGTTTTTTGTTTTGTCTGTGACAGTGTTTTTGGTTTGTATTTTGTGACTTAAACTAAAATGGAGAAAAAGACAGCTCATAAGGCGTGTATTGTACCAATGTGCACAAATACGGCATTTAAACATTCACATTAAAGGTACAGATTTATCTGCAATATATTCTTCATTTTACAATGTTAGATGGTAGCTGTATCAATACTTTATCAGGAACAAACTCAACGCAAACGTCCTTTATTTGCGGTTCGTCTTCCAAGGAGATGAACACAGAAGTTTTCGAGAGGGTGACAAACATTGAAAATCTTAACTTTTGCCTATCTTCCCTTCATTTATGGATCCGTTGTTTTGAATGTTAGTTATATATTGCGAATAAAGTGTTGGCAAGTTAAGGACTCTGGAAAGAAAAAACTTGTTGAAAACCAAAAACGAAAACCCCAGAAGGGTTTTAAAGTTCAAATGGGATTAATTATTGACAAACAAGAACCAGGCTATGGATCCACGAATTATGGGAATATGGTTAGAAGGTTGAAAACCCAGAGTTAAGTTCCTCGATAACCGGCATTAACAAAGAACTTATTTTAAAATTTTCAAAAATTTTAAGAGTTGTGTCTATAGGACAAAAAATCAAGTTGGTGCAGTTTCAACGGATTTTGAGGGAATCGAGAAATCTTTACATTGAATTATATCCTTGGTACTATATGCCTTGCAGTATCCATAAGATTCTAGTTCATGGAATTGAGATTATCCAACTTTTTGATTTGCCCATAGGGCAACTAGCCGAGGATGCACTCGAAGCAAGGCATAAAGAGGTCCGAAAACTGCGTTTGAACCACACAAGAAAAACTTCTAGAAAAAGCTCAAATAAGGACATTATGAATAATCTACTACTTACCTCAGATCCATTTATATCATCTTTCAGAAAGACTACAACTTTCAAATCACGACAGGATAACATAAATGATATCACAGAATATTTGGAAATAGACTTTTTTGTTTGCAACAGTATTCGGATATTTTGCCTTCAGATATTGGCGAACTTGACTTGCAAAGTTCAGACAGTTCTGACCTTTCGGAAAGCGAATAATTTTTTCTATGCTATTTTCAACAATAAAAGTTATGTTTAGTATAAATTTTCATTTATTTACATAATGAGTAGCAATTTTACAATTTTGAACTTCCTTTCCTTTTTCTAAGAATGTTTATTATATTATTTAATCATTTTAAGATCTTTATTTTTTCTGGGTACCTTCTTTCTTAAGTTCTATATTAATTAAAGTTAGTAGTTTTATTTTAAATCTATGTCAAAATTTATTGAATTATTTTTATCTATATGTATTATGTATTTATTATTATTATTATTATTATTATTTGTATATAATGTTAATTTATTATAAAAAATAAAATTGTGCGATGAAAAACCTAACTACGACTTTTTTTGCCGTTTTGTGTTATACTGAATCCAGAAATATGAAAAGTTTCATAGCGTACAAGCCAGCATACATTTTTTATAAACACCTAAACTCAGATTTTTTTAGGTGTCAGATATAGCTTAGTGTATTAGCTACTCAACGGTTATTATTTAGTTTAAATCCGTTGAGTACAACAAGAGTAATGATTTTTGTCCATTTATCTCATTCACTGTGCGGCGCGCCGACAAACTGATTATGCTCTTCTACGTCACGACCAGTGAACGCGCGTTTCCGAGCGCCTGGAATAATTCGAATTTCTTGACATTTTTATTTCAAGATTTTGGCCACAATGAATTTAATTAATAGATTCTTTCTTTACTAAACTTTTTTATAGGATGTCCACTTATGGTTTTTAGCATTTATTTCGGTTTTTATTTGTTTGTGCAAGTTCCCTATTATAGGCACAAGTGGCGCAAAATATATTTTTGTCACTTTTACGCCACATGTATATTTTTTATACACTAGTCTTAAAGTCATGAAAATAACGAAACTAAAATACATAACATATAAAAGAGTGTTAGAGAGGTATTTGAAATACTTTTCTATAAAAAAAAAAACACGTGGCCTAGGCGACCCTTCTATAGAATTTGGCATGGCAGTCAAAGGGTCAAAAAAACAAAGTTGATGATGGCAGCTCAAAGACGAAACGTCGGCTTGAAAATCTGATAACACCATCTTGAAGAACAGAAAAAGTAGCAATGAAAATGTGATATTTATTTTGTTATATCTATTCAAATAGAGTCATAAAAAAATAAAAGTTAAATCGCGAATATTCGGATTTTTCCAAAAATCTTCGGAAGTATTCGGAATTTTTAAACTTGAAATGTAGCATTTTGATCAGCATCAAACTGCGCAACTTTGCCTCCATTTAACCGACCTCGTATATCTTCTAGTTTCCGAGATCCCAATGATGAGGCTCGTATTTGGGACACCCTGTACATTATAATAGCCTAATTTTGAGAAAAGAAATCATTTACTTTAATATGAGATGGCCCTGATGTTATTTAAATATTAAAAAAACAAAAGAAGCTTCAAATTAAGGCAAACTTTCCAATATACCGATTTTCAAGATATTTAAGCAATTTTTTAAACGCTATCGATAAATGAAAAATCTCGAAAACGTCCCGAGGTATGGAGCCAATGACTACTGTCCTATCATCAAACCGATAAAAAAATGACTTCTGCATATTTGGGAGAGATGTGAATATTTTGAATTTTGTGAGGCAATTGCGAATAACCCTGTATAATTTGAATATGGACCTTTTTAGGTATTTAGTACAAGTCAGCTGATTTGTAAAGCATTGGGCTTTATTATTTCGAAAACCGCATTTAATTCCATCAATTATTAGTTAAGATATTGATTATTAAAATCGGACCACGAATTTTTAATGTTCGAAAGTTATGAACTGCAGTTTATATTCGAATTATTCGACTATTCGAATAAAATACCAACAACTATTCGAATACTTATATTTTAATAATTCCGAGCCCTATTATATGTACCAAAGTTATACAAAATATTTTTTAATTCAATATGATCACTATTCGATAGAAAAGGAACAAACTAACTAAACTAAGGTCCTGCATCCATAAATGCAGCCAATGCAACCTTCGGCAAAATACACTAAGACAGAGTTTTATCCTCAATCGAAACAGAATTTTAGCACTCGTCGTGAGTTTCGCTTACCATCAGGAGATAATTAAAACTCAGTTTTAATCATCACGTGACTAGTCCGGCGAATAAAAATTGATACATCGATTGTCGCCACTATCATTTAATATAATAAGTAGTTTCCATATTATCAACCTTTTCTCTATAATATAAAACAGCCGGAAATGGTTTGATTACTATACTTAATCTACTAATCAGTGTTTACAAATATTTAGTATAAACAAACTAATAGAATATCGTTCCCATTTTAAATCGTGGTAGTGTGACCTTCTGTACCTAATTGTAATAATATCAAAAAATAATATTCTTAGACTTTTTTCCGCAGATGGAGATTTGTATGGAAAATATTGAAAAGAACTCGTTACCTATAAATTAAAATTAAGTAAAAGCTCTGACAAATATACAGTGTGTCCAAAAAAGTATGCAACATATGGGAAACTTCTTTATTATTGGATTCTCAGAAAATTGTATTCTTCATAATAGTTGGTGCTTGCCCTAAAACAGTAAACTAGTATTTCAAATTTTACGGACTGCTTTTAGTGCGGACGCAAATGTCATTTTTTCGAAATCGCGTCAAGAGTAAAGTACCTTAAATTATAAATATACAGCAAAATCTTATAAGGGAAAGTTCTTCCAAATTAAAAAAGTAATCTAAATATGAAATTTGAGTTAAGTACATCAATTTTTAATTTCCCTTTTTTTTTCTCGATTTTTTCTCAAACGTTACCCCATCGGTGAATGCTTTGTTCTTTTGTTATTAGTATACTTGCCAAGCAACTTCAAAATTTATTTAAAGTAGACATTAATTACATAGTTGCATAATGTTTCAGTTTTTACAGAGATAAAAGCCAGTTTAGGTGTCAGTGTGTTGCAAACACATTTAAACAATTTTGGTCCAAAATAATTGTCCACAATAATTATTACAAAATACAATTGGAATGACTGACTCAATAATAATTAAGTTCATATGTCAGAGCGAAGTAAAATTATTGCTATTTTTTTGTTTTTATTCCAAATGCATGGCCTACTCTTCAAGACCAAACATTTTATATGGCTTTTTAGGATACTTGGACATATTTTACTCAACGGCTGCAAAAGATAAATAAATAATTAGTCGTTTTACATGAAATGAAAAGAGTTGGGTCTATTCATGATTTTGACTGGAAAAATTTTTTAATCAAAAGTGTTTAAATGTGTTTGCAACACACTGATACCTAAACTGGCTATTATCTCTGGAAAAACTGCAACATTATGCAACTACGTAACTAATTTCTATCTTAAGTAAATTTTGAAGTTACTTGGCAAGTATACTAATAACAAAAGAGCAAAACATTCTCCAGTGGCGTAACGTTTAGGAAAAAATCGAGAAAAAAAAAGAAAAATTAAAAGTTGATGTACTTAACTCAAATTTCATATTTAGATTACTTTTTTAATTTGGAACAACTTTTTCTTATAAGATTTTGCTGTATCTTTATAAATTAAGGTACTTTACTCTTGACGCGATTTCGGAAACATGACATTTGCGCCCGCACTAAAAGCAGTACGGAAAATTTGAAATACTCATTTACTGTTTTAGGGCAAGCACCAACTTTTATCAAGAATAAAATTTTCTGAGAAACCAATAATAAAAAAGTTTCCCATATGTTGCATACTTTTTTGGACACACTGTGTCTTCAGTATTTCAATGGAGTAATCCCATCCTAATAAATGTTTTGCCGCAAGAAAATATTGGCATTCAGACTGATCAATAAAATCTAGAAAACAGACAAATATTTCTGGAGATCTTTACCAAATCACATAACGAAAGACCCCTACCAAATAATATATCCAAATAATAACCTCTTATAAGAAGATATAGGGCAGGAACAGTTTTTATTGCGAGTAGATTTCACACAATAAAATATGACATGATAAAGGCGTCATCGTGCTCTCTCAATTTTCGCTGTATTCTCCGCCTTTTCTCTTTAATATTTTCCTGCTATTCATCATAATAAAAATCTACAAGAGATCCTGCTGCTTTATATTTGAAGATGACGCCCTGCCATAGCAACTGGCATAGTTTAATAGAACTTACACAGTATTATTAGAAAATTGAAATTAATATTTATGTTCTTAATAAAAGAAAAATATATGCTGGTTTAATAATTTTAAAGAAGTAGTGAAATTGAAGCGTATTTATCAGATTTTACTGCCGAAATTGAAAGATGATCCAAATAAGAGCCACAAATTAAGGCGTGATAGTATATAATGTGGCTATTTTTAATAGTATAATTATTAGTATCTTTTTTAAATAAACATTTATTTTTATTTGATGTAAAGACAGTTTGAGCTTTTCATCGATATATTTCCAAGGGTTAAATAGCAACTTATAGAAGAAGCTATTCCATAAGCAATTCTTACGGATATTTTGGAATGCGTTAAGTTAGAAATATACCGTATTTTTTGTGGCTGGTAGACGTAAAAGTTCCACAGAATACAAGAATTAGGTTTCAACGGTTGGCAGATATATACACTGAACCACAGTTTATACCGTAACCGAATGGTATAAACTGTGACTGAACCAATATTTGCCCGTTAGGAAAAATAAATTTTCTTCGAGCAAGTTAACCTGTGTGCATGCATTTGCGTGTGCAAAGTGATACTTTTCCGCGCGGTAACCACTACGCAGTAATCACATAGCTAAGGAAAATGTATATGTATTTTAGTAACTGTAGACTATTTCATGCAACCTGAGAAATCGTTGCTAGTCTTAGTTATTTTTTTTGCCTAAACTCCCAATATTGTAGTAAAAAATAAATATATATCTTAAATATCATATGTAATGATAAATGATGATTCATATGTAAAGCAAAATAGGTGCACGCACCTGTTGATTTTAAACCCTATCTAATATCAGGTTATTGCTTTGTTTCCATGTGGGCAAGAAACTGCAACCACGATAAAACGTTATATAGTTTTTGATCAATTTGTATAATTATTGACGCAGTTCCATCAGGTTTCATTACAGATTCTTCAAAAAACAGTCATTGTTTTTCTTTTTACTGTAATCTAATGCTCGTAGAACAAATATTCTTTATAACACGTGAGCAAATTGGTTTTCCCGCAATTTTAACCTAACCGAACTCCACTTTGCATCGCTCGTCTACCAGTCTTTGCTTGCGGAAAAGAATCCCTTTGCGCACTTGTTAAGAAAATGACTATTTCGTGTATTAAAATAATTAGTATAAATATTTGTTCCCTATTCTATTATTTAAATTCACCAGAAAATTCTTTCTCTGTCATAATAAATATTAAAAATAACCTTGCTAATTTTCGTCTGTTTCAGAAATGTGCAGTTTAATATGCAATATATTAAAGAAACAGACATTAAATGGTTTCTGGAGTTTTCCGTGAACTCTCGGGATGTTTTAACTCCGGTAAGTTATTTTCTCTTTATAACATTCTCTGGCAAGTTGCATATTAAACGTATTTATTTTTTATTCACGTAAACTTTTAGATCACCATGACTTTATCTTCTTAAAACTTAGTATGAATTTTGATAAACATTGTAAATTAATTAGCTCTAGAAAAATAATGAAAAATTATATTTCTTATTTGCAATTTATTATTATTTGCACATTTAATTTGGGATTTCAAAAATCAAAAGCTATATAAGAACTATTTAGTAATCCGTCTTTGTTCGAATTAAGAGTTAAGATCACACCCTTACATTACGGTCCCAAGTAAATGGAACACTATGTAAAAAAAATATATACTTGTTTCGCGGTTTTTTCAAAATATCAATTTCAAGATAAAAAGATTTGGGCGTAGTTTAGTAGTTTCAATACCATGGACTTTGAATTTTGTAAAATCCATCTAGACCCTAAAATCAACCGGCATACCAAAATTCAGCGTTCTATCTCAAGCTGTTTGCGCTCGGCTGTAATGAATGTGAATAAGTAAATTACTTTAGGATTTTGTATATTAGTAGTATTTAGTACAAATTTTTTTAATATGTAATGAAAATATTGGGAAAGGTCCGTTCCAGTGAGCTTCCAAAGCCTGCTATGTGTCACATATGACTGGATCTAAAAGGGGGCCGGGTCGGCATGACATACTCTCGCTCCCAGCCTTGATTTGGGCTTCCAGAAAATTTCTCTAAATTGACCTGATTGAGTAGGCAGGCTAAAATTGAGAAACAGTTTCCCTGCGATAACCAAAGGCCGCTTTCGGGTCTACTATGAATTCCGCAGGATCCCCAATACACTCTAGAAGTCAGCGGGAGACTGGGTTAAAACTGTCTGTTCTACCCCGATTTAATTCAAACACCTAGGATTCGTCCACACTGGGGGGCTATTGGAGCGCGGTTCACTTTTCAGATATCTACTATCTTGTATCTCGGGATGCCAAGTCGTTATCGGGTCGATTACTCGTTATTGAAAATTTCCCAAGAATTCTCAGACAACGCCTAAGCTGTCAATTTGGGGGGAAACGAAGGTGAACCCACCAAAACCTTCCCTGCTATCCAAGGGAATTGTAGATAGCAGCCACTACAGAGCGTATATCAGCAGCAGGCTGAATCAAACATATTGTGAACTAGTTAAAATCATTAATTAAATATCACCCTGTCGCAAGTTTGAACTTGAACTTGAAAA
>MU186422.1:57201-90722 GCA_016904865.1 Pissodes strobi
AGTTACTCTCCTACACGCTAAGAAAGGCGTGTCGTCACCGATAAAAATACAAGTCGTGACAATATTACTAACCTAGTGGGCAATAAATTTGTCTTGGGCAAGGAGTTTGGAATACCCTAGAGGTGTACAGGAGTTCCACGTGATATTAAAGGTTATTCTGTATTGGGAACGACAACATTAACTCAAAGGTTCAAATAAAATTAAAACAAAACTAGGAAATGGTTCCCGGGAGGTCTACTTGGAGGAGATGCTTTTGAGCTTAATTGATTCTTGATTAACTTTTGGGTTATTCAATTTTTGTATGTCAATGCACAAAATTTCTATTCTTGACTTGAATCCTTATAACAAGTCTTTACAAAGTGCCATGTCATAAGGGTTTAGCAGAGGGAGGATTACCAAAAACTAGTAATCAGTAGTTGTCTTTTACAAAAATCTACGAACCTAACCTTATCCTAATCTCCGTATCTTAGCTAAGCCTTACACACAAATCAATATTTAGATTGAATTTCAACAATTGGAACGCCTTGTTGAATTGGAATCTCTTGTGCTAAATCCCTGTGTCAAGTAATACTATAAAATGTGCCCTAATTAACTGGATAAGCTTATACATGTACTAGGAGAGTCAAACTTTCTGATCTAATATTTTTGATACAAGTTTTATTTGGATTTTTTCTCTAATAAACAATTAGTAAGTAAATACATAAGATATTTTAACTTATATCTAATACGTAATACCCATTTGGGGTTTCTCGCTCCATACGCGAAATTTGCAAAACGCTATTCGAAGTATTAAGGGTTTTGTGAAGCCGAATTCCTTACAATTTAACAAAGATCGCACTAAAATCGTCGTGCGAACACGCCGGTCTTCCGAGCATTAACACTGTAATGGAGTATATGCTTATTCCGCTATACTCAAAATTTCAATTCAATTGCGAATGATTTTCGTTATTTAATATTTAGGTCGCCAGTGATATCTATTCACGAATGGGTTTATTTCGTGTGATTGGCAATTTTGGGAGCGCAGTACGCTATGTTGTACCTACCATTCATAAATTTAATTTACTATAGATTACTATATTTAATATTGGGTATTTCTATGGATTGACGCTGCGTGAGTTATAGTGGTAATCAGATGATATAAATTAGCCAATAATACACCGGCAAGCATATTTTGTCAGGCGTCTTGAATTTTGAAAGCGAGATCGGGTATCTTGTGTCGAGACGCCGACGGGTGAGTGTTAATTTTTAATCTTGAAATATTTAATTCATCTTGCAGTATATCTAACTAAATCTTTCATTTTTAAATACATAATTAATAATTGTTCTGATTCGTTTAATCGTATTTGACTAAAGCAAGAATTTAGCATTTTTATATTACACTTTCAATTAGCTTACATCTTCAATAATTTTATAATATTATCGTGACGTTTGGGTAATAATACTGAGTCATTGGTGAATATTTGCGTCTCTCATTAATCAAGTTCATGTAATTTGAAAGTGGCTTAGTCCAAATTTACGGAAAACCTAATTATTTCATCGTTTAGTGGTCACGCACATTATTTTACGTATTTTCATTTAAATTGACAGTATTATTTAGGTGAATTCTCGGAGTAAGTTCTATATATTCCTGCAAAGGTAGTAAATTGAATTTTCAATAGAATTTCTCCGAATTTTCCCTCATAGTATTGCTGGTTTAATATTTTTTCTTTTCAGGCTTATTTAATTAAATGTTCAGTTTATTTGTTACATCAAGTATATAACTATTAGCACTCGCCCTGTCTCGTCTCAACACTGATGTACCGACATTACTTTGCATTTATGAGAGGTTAATCTCACATATGTAAATTTATCTGGTTTCTTATCTTTTATCTAAATTTCTATTTCGATGCGAGTTATTGATTATCTTATCTTTATCTTTAATTAAATTGAGGCGCAATTGCGCTCAATTTTCGTTTATGTGCCAAGGGCCGAAATAAAAGTAATAGCAATTACTTATTTTTGAGTTATAAGACTCGTTATTAGAGGTTGTACCTCTATTTTCCTGTTTATTATCAAATTCAAGTTATCTTTTATTCAAATTTACCGAGAGCCACTGAATTGGAACGTTATTACATTATTTTCTTTTTAATTTTAAATTTCAGTCACTATTTTCTTTTGAATTTCATAGTTTAAAGTAAAGAAAGGGATATCTTGAGTAATAGTAGTTACTTATAATTTTTACTGAACTTAACATTGTAATTCAGGTTTCTGTTATATCTGCTTTAACCAGTAAATTTTCAATTTGTTGATTGCTTCCTCATGTGTTTAACAGTGTCACTGATGTTCACATGATATTTCCCTGAATATTATTTAATTAAGATATACGTTGGTCTAAGACTGGATTATTTCATCTTGCATGTACTTAACACCCCCGAATTGGCTGGAAAAAACATCGTGCTTGGCAAGTAGCAGGTGTTCTTCCACTTGCTGTACAAATTGTTCCGAGGGAATCGATACTTCGTGAACCAATAAGTCCTCGATCAACCCAGTAGATACTACCTTGGGAACAGGCAGAAGTGAGCGGTTCCATTAATTTTTTATATTTCACATTAATTTTAATTTTCATTACTAACTTAATAATTTCATTAATTATATTCGTAATTTAATTTTATAGTTAACATATAACTTGTTCTTTCTTTAATTTATCGCAGGATAGAGATCTGTGAGACATTGCGAATTATAAGAGCAAATTTTTGATATTTTTATCTTTATATCTATTTACATTTAATTCGCATTGCCTCTAGGAACTCTGACGCCCAAAAAAAAATCACTGCTAGTAAAAGAACGACGACCTACCCCCTAAAAAAAATAGAAACGCGTCTCACGCATTTGAACAACTAGTATTTCATTGCAAAATGGCGCACAATGCCCTTAATTAATTAATTCATATTTAGCTAGCTTTTGCTACAAATTAGCGCCCAGCTAAATATATCGTTACAACACGTTCGGTGCTCGGGCACTCGTGGAGAGATTTTGGTTCTGATAACCTAAAGACGGATCATAAAGAGGTTGTTTATGGAAGGTTTTTTTTAATACTCCTTTCTTGGGGATTTTGGGGGTGTCACAGGGGTAGTTGTGTTGTGTTTTATTTATGGTTAGCTTTGGCTGAATTGCACTAGATTATTTGACAGATTCTACTTTCCAATTATCTTCCTCAGAATTTTGACAAATTTATCGTAGATTCGATTTTAATACTTAGGCGAGTACTAATCCAAGCCCACGCACATGAGTGCTACCAAACTTCACTCCTTTACAGGCCAGAACTCCTCGAACCCTTCTATGCGTGCTTTAAGGAACTGGTTGAATACTTGAATAGCTTTGGGGTGAGAAGCAAAGTCTGCGGAACAGATGGCCTGCTTGCGTATTTATATAATAAAATTTGCTGACCATTGCACGTTTAAGATTTATAATCACTTGCGTTGATTGCTCGAGTTTATTTATTTTAGTAGTTCACAATATTAAAACTTGGGGATTTCACAACTTGATATTCAATAAATAGCCACCAATTGAGCTTCAAAATCATCTTGTTCTTGTCTACTCATCATTAGTTGCACATTTTCTGAACTTAACTTTACGTTTGTGTTTTAACTTTATTCACTCTCAGTTTCTTCTAATCTTCAGAGGAAATAATAAAGATTCTAATGGAGATTTCCATGGAAAAATAGGAAAATGTATGCTAGAACCACGGTATACTACAAGCTCTGTTGATAAAAATATGGATGCGAGAAGGGACTGCCATACATACTTTAATTTGATTAAATCGTGATTATCTGAACATTGCATGCCATGTCATAACTGAGCGTTATCACTTATCTGATATTTTAATATTGTCAAAGAGGAATTTTGGGCGCTTCCCAGATGCTACTGAGTGGGATTACTGGCGGCGTTCCTCCTTGAGCTGGAGGTTGTATATCAGATGGAATAACGACTCGCTTAATTCGAAACAAACTGTACGTATATTGGTCTTCAGATACAGGAAGGAATGCACTTAAAATGACGACTATGTTTGAATACAATTTACTAGAATAGCGTAGAGCGCATGACCATTCGATGAGGACTGACCGGACTCGACCTATTCGGCTCCCTTGAGTTTACTTTTAGTTTAAATTGTTATGAGTGTTTTGATTCGTTTCAGTTATACTGGTATGCTTTAATTAGGTTTCACTTTTATCTATGGTTCACTTTACTTTTTACTTTACGTTTTACTTTACTTTTACACTGACGTAACTTTAGGGGAGGTTTTATCTTGGTTCCCAGAGAAGCGTTTGGCCTTAATTAAAAGGGAACTACTTAATAACCAGAAAGTCAAGATCGGAAAGCTGACCTTGGTTGCCAGAAAAGCGTTTGGCCTTAATTAAAAGGGAACTACTTAACCAGATAGTCAAGGTCGGGAGGTTTGACCCTGGTCGCCTGAAAAGCGTTTGGCCTTAATTAAAAGGGAACTACTTAACCAGATAATCAGGATCGGGAGGGTTTGAGCTTACAGGAGGAGCGTTTTGCCTTAATTAAAAGGGAACTACTCAACCAGATAAGTTGTCGTCTACTTGATTTGCCCGTTCTTTTATACTAAATTTTCTTGATATTTGACTGATTGTTTTTAAAACATGTTTAGATAATACTCATAATATTTGATCCTTCAATGTCAAGTATCAAGTTCAAACATTAGACTGAGTGTACTCTTGTTATTACGCTTTCTAGTTTACAATATGGTATTTACATAACGAAATTAGTACTGGTTTTAGCTCAAAGAAACGCTGTTCTGTATATATTATTGGCTCTGCGTAAAATAAATAATCCAATTAATACATTACGTCTCTACGAGTCCTCGAGAATCCCTTACGTGAGGAGGCAACAATTTTTTCTAATCTCCAATTTTGCCTCGGAAGTTAGTCTCATTGGAATTATTTGCCCTATATTGAAAGAGAAGGCATTTTATAAAACTGCAACTGAATGCAACAGTTACTCTCGAAAGACAGTCAGCATGAAAATGTTTTACGCATCGAAACACAAAATTTATCAATCAAAAAGTACGAAACAATGAATTATTAAATTCTATATTTTCACTTTCTTGACATCCTTCTAACTTAGCTGAAATAAAATCGGTGCGGTATATTCTTAACATTGTTTGTATATTTTTCCATAAATCTATCTGAAACAAGGATTTTAGCTTTTCGGGAACTATAGAGTGGGCTTAGCTTGGTGCCATTCGGATTTTAAGCCGTCTAAATCCTTGCCATAGTTTCTAATAGGAAACAGTAGCAGAACAAAAAGTTTATTTCTCCTGGGTTTATTATGCATGCATAACAAATTTACAGCCTCACAAAAAGTAACTTAGTGTTGTTTTAGTTCTAACTTAAGTTTTCTGAGATAAATATTTAATAACTTTTTTCAGCACTGTTTTAAAGTAGTTACGTGTATATGTAGTGTTTTTACTTACCCGTTCCAGATATAACAGAGGCAAAAGCTAGTGGGTAAAATTCATTCATCTCAAGACGCAAATACTAAATATTTTTTCTATGGCAATATAAGAATATATTTAATTTTAAATTTTTTGCTCGTTATCAAAATATGTAGATATCGTTAACCCAACATACGATGCATGAAATTTTCTCACCAGAAGCTCAAATGATTCTCAAATGTTTCTTTTAAATTCATTCATTTACATATGTAACTCTATTTTATTTTATTATTCAAACGTTTTAAGAAAAAAGTAAATATGTTGTTAAAAAATATAAATAAATCTTAAAAATTCTTAGTTTTGCTTTTATTCAAGCTATAATATCAAGATCTGGAGAAAATTCGAACTTGGGGCGACAGAAATTTAGTCCAGTTCAATGCAGCAAAAACCCAAGCAGCCACGTTTACCAAGAAAGTCAATACGGCGGGCCCTGACATCATTATGACATCATCCTCGCCAATCATACTACTGAGTGTCTCGGTCAACAGCAATATGTCCTGGCATGACCACGTCGCTAACATCGCAAAATCAGCGTCGCAGAAGCTTGGTGCGATATTTCGCAACAAAAACCTGTATACACAGCAGCAGCTGCTCTTGCTCTACAAAGTGCAAATAAGACCGTGCTTAAAATATTGTTTACACATCTAGGGTGCCGCATTTAAACTCACCCTACAATTGCTGGATTCCATTCAGAAGAGAGCTGTACGTCTCGTCGGCGACCCGGAGTTGGCCCCGGAGTCTGGATAGTCTGGAACACCGCGGACATGTGGTCGAGATCGCCCTGTTTTACAGATATTTTAACGGCAGATCTTCGCAGGATTTGCCTCGCCTCATCACGTCTCCAGCAACGCTTGTCATACAGTCACGACAGACGGCAAGAGCGCACCCGTTCGTCATACAACTGGAAACATCTAGAACATCGCTTTCTAAATACTCCTTTGTCTAGCGCACTGCATCTCTGTGGAACTCACTCCCAAGACATCTTTTTTTATCCTGATTATAACCTAGAGCTATTCAAGAACCATGCCAATCAACATCTTCACACACACATACACACACTGCTCGTCGAGTGCCATAGGATCTTCATTTAGTGTGTGTGCCACTGCCATAAAAATGGAGAAGACATTGTGATTTATTATCGTTCAGAAAAAGAACAAAAAATATTGTTACTCAGTTACCCGGAGTAAAATTAACTGCTAAAAGCCTAGTTGAACCCGTAGAGGTATGAAGAAATTTTTTGACGTTGCTATTCTGAATATTATGGTAAAATATACTAATGCGCATAAGGCAAGTTTTACATTAGGGAGATATTGCTACTTACACAGAACCAACAGATACCATCGAAATTAAAGCTTTGATTGGTTTGTTATACTGATATGTGGACAAGAAATAGATCCGACTATGCTGTGAAGAAATGTTTGCCACTGATGGAAGTATAGCAGAATTATTTCGACTTACCATGCAGCGATTACTTTTTCTCTTACTACATATCTCACAATACTTGAACAACAGCTTGCAACAAACTAGATCCCATTCGAGTAGACAAATTTTCCCCTTCTCAGATGGTCACAGTAGAAGAAATGCTGGTAGAATTAAAGGATTAAGACGAAAATGTCAGGCTAAAATGTTTTACACCCTTAATATACAATTTGAAGTAGATATACAATCGAAAGATGCGCATCTCTCATGCTGATGTCATTATTTGTAGAATGGCTAACCCAATCAGTGGAATACGTAGAAATTAAACGGATAAAATTTTGAGGAAGCATGTTCTAGCCAATTAGTTTGATTGAAAGTCGCCTAACGAGAGGGCACACTGGTTAGCACTTACCGAGACCTATCAGAACAAGAGTAAAAGAAAAAATGTTAAAACTACCATTAGAAGAGCCGCGACGGATTCCCATACCCACTCAATAACAAAGCCTTAGTGCTTGTCGTGTGATGTCGTCCATGTAGGCCCTGCAATTTTAATAATATAAGGGGATACATTTATGAAAACTATCAATGGTTAACTTATTTTATAGAACACTATATGACAAATCCCAAAAATTATGTTTGAGCACATAAAGCCATGAAAATACATTAAACTTTTAAAGAAATAGATCCCAAAATTAAATAGTTAGTTATAAAAAATATTTATATAGAGGTAGGTATATGGCCTACTTCGGTATATGGCCTACTTCGTGTATCCAGTTTTCTTTTTTGTATTTCTTTTTTTGTAAATGGTCGCTATTTTTAGCGTAATAATTTTTTAAGAGGGTATTGGAAATACTTTTGTTAATTATTTTGAAACGTCTTTTCTATTATATCATTAGCACATCCATCGAAAGGTGAGACAAGTTTTTGATCAGTACAATATTACAAAATTAAGTGAAGCATGAACGATCTTTTATTACAAGTTTCTAGAAATATGTTCTCCAGTTCATTTATTAACTTATTAAAGATTATGTAAGTCACAAATACAACATTATATCTTGTCCTTAGAGATATAATATTCCTTCACGATTTACTTATTAATGATATCAAAATTGTCCTCAACAATAAATTCCTCGTCATATACCAATTTTTGTTTACAGCTATTATTACAGTTTAGTGTTTTTAATGCAATATTATAGCAACACTATCCACCTAGATATGTACCTAATTAACGGGAATACATATTTGATATCCTGAAAGTGATCATCGTTTATTAAAATTTGAAACAATTAAGTTTTGCAATTTTCATCTGGGTTATAATCAGGTAGCCCATAGAACTTATTAACATTAATAGAGCCAAAACTGCGAGACTGAAGTGTTAATATAAATTGAATTCTAAGTCCGTTTTTTTTGTCTCATATAACTGTCGCACAGAAAAATGATAATGCCATTTGTCTGTATTTACCAAATCTATCTTGAAGAGGGTATGTTTGAAATTTCCAATCTTTGGTAGTTTAAATGTAAAAATTTTGTTAATGAACTCACCAAAATTATCAAAAGGTATGTTTTTCGTGCGCCCCAAACTTAGTTTTGCTAATTTCAAGAGCTTAAATCATCAATATTTTTGAGCTTTTCATCTCTACTTTGCCGTATTTTGATATTTTTTGATAAATAACTTGGGTAATTTAAATAAATGGATGGTATACAGTCTTCTTTTAGTCCTGATTTCAGTAAATCTATTGCCAGTGATTGAATAGAAAATGAGCTTCACATACTTTCGTCTTGTTTGTGGGCTCAAAGGATGTAGCTAGCTTTTAGCCATTTTTGTTGTAAACTAACCTTTTCCAAATATATATGCTTTGGAAAACCGAAAACATGAACTTTAGACCTATTTTCATAGTTTCCATTACCATCAAAAATGCTACACATTTGAGGCACAATTACACAAGTATCAGTTACCACACAACTAGTCGAAAACGAGATAAAAACATACAATTAAACATGAACGAACATTTATACTGTGCTGTACCAATACCCATTCAATGTTGTTGGCTGTACACAAACGGCAAAAGCACCAGAGCAACAGATCTTTCGAAATATATAGTTTTACGTACTTAAAAATACGTTTAACAATATAAATTGTGTATCTAATATACAACGAAATATTAGGTACAAGTTTCACGAACAAAAAAGCACATAAATAGTTCCGATTTCAGAAAAAATCAAGAAAATAACACTAATTATCGCAGCCACTATCGGCAAATTTTCAAACTAATCGTTTGTTTTGTTTGCGCTGTTGCCGGCTCTATAAGGAAAGTACAATAGACAATATTTGGCGGGTGTTGTTGGTTGGGACCAAGGGTACTGCCAATTATTACAATTAACCAATCATCCGGCGAGTATATGTATGATTTTTAATATATATGTAAAGGCAGTCTATATTTTATAGGTATAGGTACATAATATTAATAATGTATCTAATACCTATGTACGTATGTATGTATTTAGACAGATGGTTAGTAATAATGCATAAAATTTAAAACGTATTTATTTACGCACAGCGACAGCGGCGGCCACCAATTATTCGGCGTCGTGGATCATACTATCGAGGGTTCACTGTATTATTTTTGGAAAGTGCACAAACAGGGTAGTAGTATTAGATGATTAAATAAATAAATCACGAAATACCACATAATATAAAGAGGAAAGAACCCCTTATGGAAACACGTTTTTACAATATTGGAGAAATTGCAATGTAGAGATACATTCTTTATATATGGGCATCCTAATATTCGCTACTATCGTAGTAGTCTTGCAATGCTGCATCCAATTGCACCTCGATCGCGATTACCCTTTCACCCGCAAGCCCCCCTTCTACAGCTTCGCTGCAAGTAGCAAAGGGCTAAATGCAATACGTCACGAGCTAAAATTTTGTGAGTACCTAGTCCTTTTGTAGAGGTGTTGTTGCGACATCCCAATAAACCACCACGTACAGGACGCGTTGTTCGGTGTGCACATGCAAATATAACCTAAGGACTTAATAATACTTCTGTAGATTATGTAAAGTTGCTTTGACTGTGTAGTGTTTTTATCTGGAAAATGCAATATAGCACATATTATATTTCACAATTTTCATATTAATTTTCATAGATTTTATGCGTATAAAGTTACTGTTAATTTTTCATTTGAGTTATTTGATGATTTTTTATGAATAAAAGTTATTAAACTGACAACCGAGTTGACTACCAGTAGGTGTGACTAAACGGTACACTTAGGTTTCTAGCTTGTCCTATAGGCGAGTTGGAGGAATCACCTTCTGGACTTTTCAGATTTCCAGCTAAATACGGATCTTAGAAACCATTAGTCCTAGACAAAAAATGCTTCTTAATAAATTTGTTCAGAATATAGTTATACATGTCAAATGTGTATATCTCTAGTCAGATGAGAATATAAAAAAATATGAAGAATGACAGTTGAAGATCAAGTTATTATGATGTTATGGTAAAGATAATGAAACTTAAAAGAAAAGTTACTATAAATATTATAGAAAATAATAAAAATTAAAATATAACCGATGGTAACTGTTCTCATCCATCCAGCTTATTATTATTTTTCTTGAAAGAAAGCTGACGAACGTGGGAACATTAAACAACACAAATGTTAAATTCCGCTTTATTCCTGCCTACAAGAAACAAAGAAGTAAGATCCAGCATGTATAGATTGATAAAATAACGAATGATTCCTACGTACGCAAAAGGAATACCTCCACGATTCAGAAAGTTGTGGAGGTGCCGAAAGCAAAATTCTTATCGCCGTAGCACCGTGTGACTCCCTCCTTCTGTTTTTACCAACTCTATATATCCCTCCTACTTTTGATCGCCTCGCGCCGCATCACACATTTTGTAACGCATCACGTATTTCCTAACATTTTTATAAGGCGTTCACTAGCTTATTCTCCAGATACGCGTCTAAAGAAGTTTTGGTTCAACAATAACAAGGATATTAGCAGTTTTCATCACGTCACTGTGCAACACAATTTTCTTTTCAATTAAGCGGATCTAACACCGGAGAGTCGTGTATGCAATACCCGGCTCCAGGAGTGGAGTTCGTGAGCGCCACCAGTTCTACCAGCTAAATGGGAAAAGCTCCGCTGGTGTTGTGCGAGGAGGTTAGGTATATTTTATCAAACAAAAAAACACTACCTTAATTAACTGTTCACTCTATTGGCTTCTGTTTTTTAGTTAATTTAAAACAACAACAATCTTATCATGAAAGTTTATAAAAGGTTATGACCACAAAATGGAACCTATTAAGTGACTAATTTAGGTACAATATGCTAATTGTACGAAGACCAATTCGGTTGGCGGACTCGGTGCCTTACAACTTAAAACTCTAAACACTAATATCCGAGTTGATCACTTTAGTTTACCTATGGTTATTACATAATATATGTATGCATGAACTAGTAGCTGCACCAATTATAAATGTAGCAATAATAGTATCAATCAATAAAAAGCGGCAATAATCATATCACTCGACCAGACCAAATAAATAAATAAAGTTAATGAAAGCCCTCTTAAAGCTTGGCCGACAATGCTAACTTTATATTAAAATATTAAGAAAACTATCTTATCAATAGGCAAGAAAAATAAAGAGATTAAATGAAATCAATGTAAACGATACCCCGTTAGATCCAAAGGCCTGCGGCTGAAAAGGCTGAAAGCTCAGCAGTCGAGGTAAAAGTGCTTCTGCACTAAGGCGAACGTGGGACGTCTCGCCTCGAAGGCGAAACCTTGTAACGGCTCCGGGCACCAATAGCAAAAACCCGGTACTAGCTTCTGGCCCCGGTAGTCAAACGCTGTAATAACCCAATACTAATTAGACTATGCCCCTTACTTCAATGAAGAAATTATTATAGCCCCCCCTTACATATATATTTTTTATAAAACAAATCACCCTAAAAATTATCAATGAATTTTCAGTAACCATCAGCAAATAAAAGAAATACAAGAGGTGCAAATAACTTGAATATAAAAAGAAATAGGTATGGACCACCCCTAAATAATATAAAGTTCCCCATGTGATCAAAACTAGTTATATTAAGGAAAAATTGTAAAAAAAATAACACAGAAAAAAGCAATTAAATCATTAAATTAGACAAAAAAAACTTTAGAAATTACCTCTCTCGAGTTGGAGGGTGGTCTGGTGAGTTATAAAGTGAGCTCAGAAAGCCTCTAGAAATAATGGAAAATAACCTTTAGCGTCATGGCGACCATATGCCGGCAGGCAGTAAAAAAAATCCAGAGAAAATCTTACCTCGTGCACTACGAATATCCCACCAAATCAGCTGTGTCAATCACTAATTAGGGACTCAATCCCAGATCCCCTAGAAGGATAGTATTGAACACAATAGAAAAAGTTGAGTCACCTAGGACTGCACTACGGCAAAACGATTCCTCTCTTCCCAGTAAGTACATCTAGAAGAACGAGATCATCGGTTTCAGTCAATTTGCCTTTGCCACTTCCATGGAATCAGAAAAAATGGTAGTGCCGAAAACACTTCGAAATGAAGAAATAGTCGATACCAGAAATACTTCTAAAAGAATAAACAGGAACCAGGCGTTGTAAAACCACTGCAGAAGCAACAACTAATGAGCTAAAAATTAAACTTTTCAATAAACAATAGGAAATATTCCTAAACGAAAAAATAAATCTGTAAAAAATCGAATCGACAGCAACAATTAAGTGAAAGGAGCCTTACTAATATTCAAGGCTACCAATCGAATATTACAAAAGTTATATCATGTCACGTGAAAAGATAAATATAAAGTAGAAATCCCAAATATCAAAGTCCCCAACTGTCGGTAAGAGGATGGAACTGCAATATAACCTCTAATTCTACTAAAGCATAAGAAAGGAAAACAAACATCTACGATTGAATGAAAATTAAAGAAAAATATGGAAAAACTACGGGGAAATATGTGACGGATAGGCCCTAAATCCCTAGAGCACTATGAGAAGAACAAACAACAAGCAATCTATGCAGAAACTAACAAGTCTCAGAAGAAAAGAAGCAACAGGTACTAGTTTTTACTATTGAGGAGATAGAAAAATAGTACAGGTAAATAATAAAGCAGCAGCAGTATCTCAAAGCAAATCAGTGACTCCAACAAGTCAAAGCCATATCAGCCTAGGATTAGAAGTGAAATATTCACACCGAAAGTAGTATATGAATTTGACCGATCTAACGAGGATCAAAGGTAGGTTATTAACTCAGTTCCTAAATACAGAATTGCAAGAAAACATAATTATTACACACAATATTTTATTTTAGTTGTTTGATAAACCTAAGCGAGCCAATATATTATCCACTTTAAAATAAAGACAGTCACAAAGTGCTGAAGAAAATAAGAAAAAGGATGATCAGAGTAGCCACTTACGGCTATAACAGTGTTATAAAGCTAATACAAATTATGTTATACTCGTATGTACATATAATTAATTAATATTAATAAATGCTGCAACGGGAAGTTCATTAAACTTATTGAAAACAAATCAAATAAATGAACTTATACCATGATCGTTTCTAATATCTTCTAGCATGTATCTGCTATTGTGTAAATGAGTTCAAAATAGACAATACTTAGTTATGACAGTTAAAAGTTGAGCTAGTCTTACTAATAATGCCAACCTAATGGTCTCTAAGCTGTTTACCCTTTTCCATAAAATTGTGCACAAAATAGATTCGACTAATCCATATTAGAAGCAAGAGAGACTGGAGTATTATATTTAAAAATAAAACTAGGTTAATCTATAAACATTGCTCCTTGCTTTTTAAATGTTTCCACTCGTAGATAGTATCAAATAATATAACTCGAAACATCCAATGCTACATATTTCAATTTAGATAAATAATGACTGGTATAATCAACTATTACTTTAAACGAAAATTTGTAGGCTTTTATGCATCAAAAATGATGTGAGTTTATTATGGGTAAAATATTATGAATGGATTAGGACATGATAATCTCAGCGATCGCAAAATTGTGACCCTAATAATTATTCATTTCTACCTTTTCATTTATCTTTTAATATAATGTCTAAAATAATCTGATCTCTTTTTTCGGGAAGCAAAGTTGCTTGAGGCTAAGTGATCCCGTGTAACTGTGAATTATTTATTTGGAGAAAATAAATTTTGGAACCTCTCTGTCGGAAAAAAAACGTTTATCTTCTTCTATAACTTGTTTTAGAAATTAGGGGAAACTGGAATAGCACAAAATGAGATAATCGTAAAATTCTATATTTCAAAACATTTTTATAACAGCTGAACTTAAGTACAGTAAATATATTTTCCTTGCCGAAAAAGTTTATACTAAAGAGAGAGGTTTTGGAACGAGGAATTGTCGAGGTATACCCATGATGACGTTCCACTACCATATGTGGAGGTATAAGGGAACAAAGTTATACCCAAGGCGGAAGTATGATTATTCCCATGAGAAGGGAAAATACATTGTCTTATGGCATAAACGCCATGGGAATGGAGACTAAGTAGCAGAGGCAATTTACGGATTGTGTGTGACAATGCTAAACGTAATCTACTCGAAACACCATTCAGATACAATACACCTAGGAATTCAGATGCAATACATGAACCAAACCTTTAAAGTTCAAGTCGCTTAATCCTGACAAATGGCGTTATGGGAATTTATGGTGCTACAAAATTCGGAGTTAGAAGCCAATTATTTCTTAAAACCCTTCAAATGATATGGCTCAAGTAAGGGAAATACGAATCCTGGCAGATGACGACCCTGGTCAAATCCTTCAGAATGATTATAAGTAATCGAAATCTATTCTAAATCCACGACCGAAACTTTTAAATTGATATAGGCCTCGATTCCCGTCGGTGGCAAGAGACTTTTTTAATTGTTTTTAAGATTATGTTTGTTTCTTTTTGTAAATTTGGGTTTAAATAGTTTGGGTTAGTTTTGTTTGGTTGCTCCCCGGAGCGAGCGAAGCGACTGGCCTGCCATGCGTGAAGTTAACAATACGCCTTTAAATTCTCACCCTCCCTTGATACGTCGCAAACTTCGCAAAAAGCTGATCATAAAACGCAACTGCACATGATTGTGAATAGTTATACCGCAGGGGCTAGACGTAAATCATTTAAACGACTATTTCCAAGTTCTCCAATGGATAGTGGTAATTATCATAGGACTCTGCGTAATTAATATTTAGACGGAGAATATACATAATACTAATAAAAATAGAATAACCGAGGTAATGTCAAAGATTCAAAATGGTAGGAGAGACACCAAATGTTAGGTCAGCTCACTGACCTTAAAAATGAATTAGCTCAAGTCGATGACGTAATACCTATCTTACAATTCCCAGCTAGAACGGCTCATGCCTGGCACGAAGAAATACCACATCACACCTTAAATCTTCTTATGGAGATTTACATATAAAAAGTGGCCGAAATTGCTATAGGAGATCCATAGTCTATCTACTAAACTGGTTTTTAGGGTTAAGGAAATGTCACAATTTATCCGCTAAAAGGCCTGAGTTGGATGAATAAACTCACATGGAAAGTGTTAAAAAGGATATTTTAAGATTTTGGTGAAAACCTTGGACGACTTGGAATTGAGCGAAAACCTTCAACAGATTTGGGATCTAGATAATTCAGCTTTCTGTTTAGATCAATCTAAACAAAACTTGTGTAAAATAGATTGACGGCTTGTTCACGAACTATGACAAGCTCAAAACGAGAAGACGTGGCAGTTTTAACTGCAGCAAACGGAGCCTGTTACAAAACATCTGTCTTACAAATGAATAACTACAGGAAGTACCTTAAAAGTAATAAAATTAAAGGTTCTATACCTTTGATTATATTACTGCAAAAATATTTGGGTTAGTTTGGGTTAGTTTTGTTGCTGCCGATAGCAAATATCCAGATAATACATTTGCTGCTAAAGAGCCATTCTTAGACAATAGGCACGCCATTGGCATATCGAATTCAGAAATAATATAGCCTATTAAGTGTAAACTTGTAACGTTGCAAATGTTACAAAATGCGATAGTGCGATTTTTTCCTTTTGTGTTGTCGATACTTTCGCTACTTTATTTCCGAGTACAATCCACCAGTATCGAGGAATGCTGTTCCGAGTCACTCGAAGGATAACTCCGTTTGGAGCTCCTTCTTGACAGATGTGCTATATATTCATTTTTGTGGGAATTGATGAACCTTTCTCGTCTGAACACTCAAGGCGAGAAGACAGTTTTGAGTATCTAAAATTCTTGACCATCAGGTCTAAATACCACCTGATTGTGTCGTTAGTATGTTAGTATGTCTATATTGGATGGTTAAAATTATTTATAATTTAACTAGGATCCTTCTGTGGGACAGAATTTCTTCCCTTGGGGCTGAAACTCGGTCAGCTGCCTTTTCTATGCCGACCTAGAGAATTCTCGGTTCCATTTAGCCGGATAGAGGCCTTTTGTCGAGGTAATACGACCACATGGTGGAGACGTAGCTTCACAGGAAACGTCAGTGGATTACATGTCTTTTAAATAATTGCCTTTTATTATCTCTATTATCGTTATTTACCGTTTGGTTTACTGAATTTACGGTTAAACGACTGTAGGTCGTTTGCTTTCTATAGTGTCTATTACCGTTATTTCTCGTTTTTGTTTCGTATTTGCCTATCACACTTACCGACGATCAGCTGTAGATTATCTATTATCGTGTATCATATCTATGTCTATCTCTTATTACAATTGCTTTACTTGTTTTCTCAATTATCCTATCTGATATTGTCTCGAGTGGATAATTAATTTTGCTAGTGTTATGATAATTAATTGATTTATTTTTAGTATAATTGGCTGTACAGCCTCATGGCAGTAATTTGCTTCACAAAACTACAATTTTTAACTTTAATTTTTCGCTTTGATACCTGGATTTAAATATGAAATATTTTACTAAACTAACTTTATTCTAAATCAATCCCATGGCAGCAATAATATCAGACCAATAAAGTTTAGTAAAATATTTCTTATTTGTAGTGTTTCGTGATTGACTGCATTTAGTCAGACATTTAAGAATTCAACGTTTGGTTTGGAATTACTTCAAGATAGGAATTGGGCAATATTAATATTATAGGACTTTGATTAAAACTTAGTATCTTATTTTGCTTTGATTTAATAGTCTGGTAATCTAGATGAAATGCACTATAGAGAATCTATAGCGTAACCTCAAATTAATTTGAAATAAAATTCATTGTCTTTGCAGTGTATGTAAAAGTTGCTAATATTTAAATAAACAGTTTAATTAGAATCCAGATGTTTATACTGGTAAGTTAACCTCAATTTTCACGATATTCTTATCTAGGGTATGTTTCTAAATTTTACTGCCCTGATTTAAATGTGTAAAATTCGTTGATATATTCCTAGTTAAAAGTTTAGTGGCGCCTTCACCTATCTGACAAGTCATAGACTCACGCCCTTAAATAAAATTAAAACCGCTGAGTGAACGTGCCATATGGACCATTTGTTAAGCAATTAACAAATAGTGTTACAGACTAGGTTGCACTCGCAATATCAACCGTAGATTTTTTGTCATCTGTAATTTTACAATCTAAAAAAATACATCCGAACACCTAATATCATATAATTATTTTAACTCGAAAGAAGAATTTGATATAAGGCCGTATTGGCAAGACTAACCCAAATTAAATAATATATTCTATATATTCCAGCAAAAGAAAACACAATATAACTTATGTTAATTGATATTGATTTCAACACGAATCTAAATTCTAAATATTATATGTTTGCCTAATCAGATCATACGGACAAAATAAATTTTCATTGTACATGGTTTTCGCATATATTTAGGCCTATACCTAGAAAGATTATTTTAGAGATATTAGGAAAAAAATATCCGAAGCTGTCGAAAAATATCAAATTATGTCTTTTAATGAATGTGGTTCATTTATCGGATAGTCCATTCGACACTGATTCCGAATATATCAGGCTTAATACCTCTATCTATAAACCCAAATTAGCACAAACTAACTGAGAAAATTTTTTAAAAACCATCTCATATCATCATTATGTTAGAAAGAGGACGCTATATAATCACACATGAGTATATCTTCATCTCTGGTACAGTTTTTGTCACTTTTCTCAGGTAAGTTGGGGTTTGGAATCTTCGACAAAATTCACCACAACACAGTTTTATCCACAATGCCGAATGTTGTGACCATGTTAGTATCATCAGGAGATGATTAAAACTTTTAATTATCTCCTGATATTTGAAAATCAATAACCAACGGTCGATCCGATAAATGCACCATTTCCTAGGCAATCGATTTATTTTTAATGGTAGTTGTCGTTTTTTGATAGCTTTGCAATGCTCATTTATTTTCTCTGACGAATATTCTGACGGTTTATAAAATCCTTATAACATTTATATGTTGAGCTTTATAATATATCTTAAAATAAGATCTCTAGGTAGGGATCTAAATATACACGAAATCCCTGTATTTAGTTTTTGTTTATTTAAAAATCTAATTAACATAATTATTATCTGCCAAATTCTTTTTTGGAAATCGAACCTATTAAAGATGGCTCTACTATTTATATTTTTGACAAAAAATTTAAATGTTTGTAATAGGCCTTTCTTACGTTTGCAGGCTTTTTAATTAAAATACTGAAAAATTCGTGAATGCCATTTTATAGGTCGCTTAAAAGAAAACTTGATTTTATTGTATAGTTGCAATAACTACTATATTTACTTACTCCAATTAATAATATAACAGTATCTTCATAACTCTTGAATGCGAAAACAAAAATATGAGAATCATTGTTGCCTAATTTAGCGAATTTAAGCAAAAATCGTGGTAAATCCACCGTTTATAGGGTAGGTTTTAATTTGTGTGCGGTATGCGCAAAATTAATCCATGAATAATACAGATCAATTTTTTTATTAACTGGAGTTATGCTCACAGCAGATTTTTATTTTCAATATGTCCTGCTTTAAATTCGCGTTTAAACTGATGCCGTTTTATTTTATTTTTTAGTCCATTTAGTTTCATTAATTTAATAAAGCTCTATGTTTAAACCACCATTTAATATAAATAAAATAGTTATTTTGAAGCGCTGAGCTTACCGTTACGGCAGATTTTTATTTGCAATATGACGCTGGTCATATTACAAAATAAATAAATTCGCGATTATACTGATTTTGGGCCATTAATTCCATTATTTTATTGAAATGCTAATATATTATTTGCTATTGTTCCGTAAGATCTGGGTGCTAACTTTATGAATAATATTTTCAGTTAAGTAATAACATCTTAATATTCAATCAGTGTAAAGAAATACATTCTAGTTTGTTTTTTTTTATTATCTTTTTTAGGATTTTAATCATAATACTCACTCATAAGAAATTATCTTCATTGGTCATGTAGTTGACGATCATTATTTAATACGAGGTGGATTCCCCATAATCCATTTACGCTGTTTGCAGATGACACCACCGTACTGTGGCGCGACAAGAATCCGTGGCGGCTGCTGTGGGATAAATGGTTTAGCTTTATTTTGTTAGAGTTGAACTTCAAATTAATATAATGTGGTGCTGCTAGTTAATAAAATTATATTAGTGGGTTTTATGGACGAGGTGGTTCGTAAATGCCGGGTATTGAAATCGAAATACCGAATATTGCTTTGGAACAACAATAAAATGATCATTGTTTCTTGGAAGAACAAAGCAGAAATCCATTTATTCGATTATTTGATATACATATCTTCATTCTCCCCATCAAATACCATCAACAAGAACAATATTAGAACAAAACTGTTTTCTAAAATCACACAGTGGGAGATGGATATTATAAAATATATATTTCGAAATTGTATATCATGTAGGCCTAGATATACCGAAAATTATTTTTGGATATTGGCGTTTAAAAACTGATATTTCATATACAATTGGAACACAAGTAATTTTAATATCCTTCCTTAGTTTTTTTCACATAATCTATCACGATATTATTTCTGGTCGAACTGAAATCTGAAAGTAGTAACTGGAAGATTGGTACTGAAATTATTCGGTTTCAAGGGTCTATTAGAAAGTAAGTTAAGGTGGTAGAAATGTCGATTCGATTCTACAGCTTCTGAATTGTATAAAATAATATGTCTTTCAATGTCACTTATGATTTGGCAAGCACGTTTTTTTGGTAACTCTTACAATATCCCTAATCTGGTCCTCTTTTTTGGATTTTTGAGCCAATTTAAGGACTAATCCTCGAAGTTTAGGTTGCTGAACATATAAAATGTGACCAGATAGAATATTCTAAGATTAAGCATTGAAAAAGCTTTAAATTATCGAAAATCGTTTCATTTAAAAGCTATAATTATGTTTAGCTATAAGCTTGTCACTATAGCATTGTCTCTTAGAAATTCTACATTTATTATGCTAAATTAACCGTGGAAAATGAAATTCTCATGTCTGACGACGAATTCACGCTAGCGTGGAGTTGCTTTGTGTAGGAGTTGGATGCTAACATTTTGTCATTCAGTTCGCAAAAAGTTTCATAATGTAAACAAACATAAAATGTCGTCGGCTGTCATGTATTGTGCAATGTATAAAACGAATAAATCAAAAGTTGAGCTGAAACATGACTAGAATTCATAAAAATTATTAGTCAGATGAAAAGTCAGATTCTTTCTCACATTTGGATATTACAATTTTCAAATAACTTTTCTTAGCGAAGAAAGTTCCGGTTGCAGAAAATTATTATTAGTGTTTTCCCTTAATTTATTTATTATTATTAGTGTTATCCCTTATTTTATATGCATGGTGATCTTCATCCATTTGAAGATATGGGGTAATTGATTTTGCCCGGCTATTTTAATAACTTCTTTTATGCCTTCTTTAGCCAACTCCGACACAGCTATTACACTCAAGGAATGATTGGTAATTTTTGTCTCCTTTCTGGTATTAATCCTATTTTTTTTTTGGTTGGTTTGACGTCCAGGTGGCAAGTAAATTTCGTCCGGCTGGAATACTTTTATACTATTTTTCATTTCTCAAAATGGACTTACTATCAAAAGAATCGATCACTTTGTATATCTTTCCGCTTCTCCATAAACATTTTATATAGTCATTCTGGACAGATATCTGGATTTTTGTTGTTCCGAACTACCACCTTGGAGCAAGGTTTATCACCCCCTTCAATTGTCTTACTAAAAATTGTGTTATACTGAATTCGACCAGTTTTATCTCTTTTCTCCTTTCTTAAAGCAGCTGACCAAACATTTTACGTATTCTCCGCCACTACAAGCTAATTCAAATCACAAAAAAAATAGTTTTCCGGGCGACCATCAAGATTATCTTCATTGTATGGGTCTACTATTTTCTTATAATCTTCATGTTAAAAAAAAAACAGCGTTCACCTTTATGAGTTGAAGGTAAGGTCAAAAACTTTATGATATTTTTACATAAGCTGTTTGACAGTCACGTTCTACATTGTCTTCACGGTATTTTGTTTGTAATCTTGACCATTTTGTTGCCGCATATTAGACGACCCATCCTTTTGTATTTTTTAACTTTCTTCTACTTTTTTCTCCATTAGACTTAAAGAAGTTTCTCTCAAACGAGACTTTTTGCAGAATTTTTGACAATAATAAACACAAAAAAATGTTGGTTATCGTAGTCATGCAAAAAAGTAATTTACAAAATAAGGATCTGTCGGGCTTTTATCGATACCTGCCCGGCTTTTATCGATGATCTGCCGGAGAATTACCGAAATTTGTTGAGTGAAATACGGCTAGAAGTTGATGATGATTATATTGAATTACTAAAATTATTAGCTCCAGAAATTGAAAAACAAGACACGTTGATTAAAATGACCTTTGATCCACACAAAAGATCCACAGTAACATTAAGATCTCTAGTTACTGAATGGAGTTTTGAAGAATTCTATCTTTTTACGGTCATATCACATCAGTTATACCTGTTGAATGTATGGTAAAAAGACAAGTTCAAGTAAGGATTGTATGAAGGTGAGTACAGTTAAATTTTTACGCTCCTTTAGAATTTTTTATTTTTGTCGAGAGTTCTAGTTTCCAACAATCTAAGCCCAATGGATTTAGGTAGCAAGAAAATTTCAAGAAAAATGACAATTACCATCCTTTGGAAGCAGTAGATAGCTATCTCATCAAGACTGCATCGTTGGCTAACATCGGATAATTTGTTATAGCTATAAAGGATTCTACAGCATAGTTTTGTAGGCATTGTGAATTATTAATGGTAAATATTGATACCAATGGTAGAGTTCTAGATGGACCAACAGGTTCCTCTGCAGATACAACTTGCAGGTCGTAGCCAAAAAGCGGTCTCCTGATAGCAGACTGCAAATTGGGTCTTGGCTCCGGTCTGTGATATATTTTTATTTTCTCCCCGGGTATACTCATATCTCAGCACTCGGATGAAGCCTGTAGCAGAAACACGAGTCAGTGCTTTAATTTTCCATTTTTATTTTGCGTAATATGTCCGTTATTGTCTTTCTGTTATTTATGTCATACACGCTAACTCTCTCACTTTAATTATCATTTAAAGAAACTTTGGGCTTTTGATGCTTCGCTGCTGGTGCTACAAGTTCCCCCACGGATACTACTTGTATATTGCTAACCCAAAAAGGGGACTTCTGGACAAATCCTTTTTCTAAGTTATGACTAGACTAAGTTATGATGGAAATGAACTTCGGTAGTGGGGATAAGTTCTAAAGTCAAAGAAGTCATAATACGTCCATTCCTTTTTCCTGATTACATTCTGTCTTAAGCTTCGGCTTCGGATGGAAGGTCAGTCTCCGTGACACATAATTACGTTAGTTCTCTTTATATCCATCAGAATGGTGGAAAATTTAGTCTCGATAGAGTAAGGTTTATAATCTGTCTTAAGCTTCGGGTAAAAGTAGTCTCCGTGGTGTTCTGTCACGTTAATACCCTTGTTTAATACATCGGAAAAGATGGCGAATTCACACGCCATAAAAGTCTCTTAAAAGGAGTGATTCTCTCTTAAACCGTGAAAGTAAACCCTTAGTACTCGGTTACACTTTCTCGTGTTCGATCCTTGAGGAAAATGGCAGGGACAGTCTAGCTAAAGTGAAGTGATATCTGTGGCGTCGCACACGCTATCCCCTTCGGCATGATGGCAATCTCAATCTCGCTAAATAAACCTTCCTAAAAGTATTCGCGCGAAAGCGTATTTTTCCACTCTCCGCGTGTATTTACGCATGCTTAAATAGAAGCCCTCTTATCTTTCGTAAATCGAAAGTCCCTCTAATAGACATATACAGTGTCAAGTTTTCAAATGTAGAAGATCATCTCATGACTGGTCATACAATCATTACATTACTTAATGATACAAAATATCATCTCAGCACACTTCAGCATCCTAAAATGGCCTCAACAAAGTAGTGCAGGGTCGTACTCAGGTAAAAGAAATGAATAGAGTTATTTGTACTTCGATGAATCTCAGATATAGCCATTGTATATAGGAGTTAACGTAGTGTAAAACCAGTGCTTTAATGTGACTTTCCCTAGTTTCCGGTATAACGAACGCGGATGTGCTAATACTGCAACCTAGTGATAAACTGCTTAACGAATGAACTATGTTGGTCAATTGTTGAACGTAATGTATATAGTTGCCTATTATGGACATTAAGGCAATATTTATCCTTTTATTGTCACTTTTATATTGTTGAATATTGAAGAAACTGCAATCAAGTTATATAATGCAAGTGGTGCTTAGGGTATAGCCACGTGGCTACCTATTGTTGAAAAGATCAGAGATGCAGTAAATGTGCCGAATTTCATTAGTGTTATCATTCTGATAGTGTGTGAGGTTGATTCCTATCGCTGATAGAAATTTGTTATGCTCTATCACATTCAGAATTAGATACTTGTTTTGTTTATATTTATATATTGACGAGTATAAGCTGTTTTCAAATTAAAATAACTTATATTAAAATATTGATATAATGCTAAAGGTTTTTGTTTTATTTTTAACCCTATATTTCTATATATACTCTCTGAATCTACTATCGTCCATCTAAGCAACAACATAATCGTTTGTCGGAGTGAAAATCTAGAAATTTTCAGTAAAATAATGTGCATTAAATATTTCTTTACATATGCTGTTCAATGCTAATGTTCGCGAATATGTATGTAAATTAATTTTAGTGTAAATAGTACTAAATAACCTAAATAAATATAAAAAACTGTTTAATATTTGTTCTTATCGTGTTTGGTTTTGAACAATCATATTTATTGTGACTGAAATTCTTTACCAGTGTTGCCAGCTTAATGTACTCCTCTTTCCTGGTTGATAATGGATAAAACAAATGATGGTGCAGGAAAGCTATTTAAAAGATTGTTGCGTTCAAATACTCAAAGAATGCAAAAGGTAAAGGAAGTTGTGGAAAATGTATCACCAAATATCAGTTATATACACATTGTAAACAATGAAGAACTAAAGGATAATAATGAATCTATGACAGAAATTATTTCTACTCTTCGTAACAGACTATCCGATCAAAACTCAAAAAATTAAGAATTGGATTTGGAATGTAGAAAAAATGTAGATAAAATAAAATTTTTGATTCGTGATCTAAAAAACAAAAAGGAGGAAATAAAAAATCTATCTAGCAAAATAGAAAAATTAAAATTAAAGGTTGAACGAAACAATATACCTAACGAATAACGTGATTGTAGATTCAGTCGCTTGTCAAACAGAAATTTCAACGTCTTCAACGGGATCACAGTGCGCAGAAATTGTGGTTTCAAAGATTCCAGAAAGGGAAGGTATTTTAAATTCAGTAGCTTGTCAAATAGAAATTTTAACATTTTCAACAGGATCACAGTGCGCAGAAATTATGGTTTCACAGATTGCTGAAAGTGAGGGTATCTTAAATTCGGTCGCTTGTCAAACAGAAATTTCAACGTCTTCAACAGGATCACAGTGCGCAGAAGTTGTGGTAACACAGATTCCAAAAAGGGACGGTATGTTAGATCAAAGCAATGAATTGGGGCCAGTAAGGTTATCTTTACCCAAAGTAAGTACGAATACATCTCTTATGTATGTTAATGGAGGATCTACCGTTGACTCCGATGGTTTGCCTAAAATATGTGTTACCCATGAACCCAATAAACTAAATAAGGTACTTATTTTTGGAGACAGTTCTGCTTTAAACTGCTCTCCAATTATACAAAGATTTTTAAACAGTGATCAGTATTTAGTCGAGGGTTGGGTTAAAACTGGTGCAAACTTGAATGAGCTGTCAAATTCCATTTTTAGTGCTACAAAGAAATTTACTTCTAAGGATTATGTTGTCTTAACCATTAATGTGAATTATGTCGCTCTCGTTAACAAGCAGATTCTTGAAAATCTCTTGTCCGTAGGAAAATTCACTAATTTAATTATTTGCTTAAAATATGACTCTTCTTACCCTAATGTTGTTTATGACAAGATGTTATATTATATTAGTGAATTCTCTTTAAGAAATAATGCTTCAGTTAGGGTCTTGTATAACGTCAAACGAAATAATAGATATTGTTTTACGAAGACAAATCTCAGTAGAACTATTGTTAATTATATAAGCCAAACTAACAAAAATAATATTGTTTTGATATCACTACCTACTCACATCACTTCTAGTCATATTATATCTAGTCAGTCTTCTAGTTTAGAAATTGAAAATTTAAATGTTCTTAGTTTAAGTCCACATTCGGATAACAGTATAAATGCAGTTAAGACTGTTAATTTGGAAAATGATGTGCGTGGCATAGAGCAGATTGGTGCTGCTTCTGAGATTACTGATTTGGTGGTAAATGAACTATTAAACGATATTGTAAATCAAGTTTCAAATTCAGAAGTTGTAAATAGCGCTTTACCGGTTGATAATTCTTTGATTGGTTCGCAGCCAGTCAGTGCCAACATTCAGCAGTCCAATTTTTTATACCCACGCTTATCACAGATAACTTTTCTGGAATAACTAACGATTGTAACGGAAATCCCTATCTACATATTTAGTTATAGTATATATGTTGTATTAATTTCATTTATAGAATATAAGTTACAATTTGTATTAGGTATAGGTATATTGTTATAACATTATTTATATTATTTTCAATTGTTGTCCACATATAGTTATAACACTCAGTATATAATATTTTGGTTTGTTTAGCCTATATAAAAACTAATAATTTATTTGGAAGGCATAGGCGATGAGTATCACTTCGTGTTTAGCTTATGTAACCCGATCCGGGGAATAAAAACGTATTAGTAAGTGTGAATAAATCTAGCAATAGAATACGACCGCTGCTGTTTGATTTACTTGGCCGTTACACGATGGTAATATTTGTACTCAGTCTAAAGAGGGTTTAGTAATCAATATGTTTAATATATGTCACGTTAATGTGCAGAGTTTGTTAAATAAATAAGATGTCATTGATGTTTATGTGGATGATGAAGATATTGATGTAATTTGCTTTACAGAGCATTGGTTGACTGAGGATAATCTATGATGTACATTTTTCAAATTTTTCTGTAATTCACTATTTTTCTAGGATTAACCATCAACATGGTGGTTCTGCAATACTTCTGTTCTGCAATGACTTGTTGAAACTTTCAAGGCCTATTCAAAAAGTAGCTGACTTATCAGTTGAGTGTTGTGTGGAGATGTGTGGTGTGATTCTACCTGAAAAAAATTCTATATTATGTATATATAGGCTACCTAGTGGCGATTTTGATTTATTTTTTGATTGTTTGTCCAGAGCTGTTGAGGTCTTGCTGCTCTGCTCTAAGAATGTTGTTGTATGTGGCGACTTGAATATTGATTTTTTCAAGGATTCTATTAATAAGTCTGTACTGTGCGATGTCTTTAATTCTTTCAATTTAAAAATAACTACTTTTTTGCCTACAAGAATATCTACAAATTAAATTGGTAGTGAGAATTCTAGTATTATTGATTACGTTTACACTAATTTGCCTGATGAAATGTATGAATGTTCAGTTATGAATCCGCATTTGGGAGATCATCTCTGTCATATTTTAAGGGTCTCTCTTGACACAAGAGTGCAATCTTGTGATCAGGCAGTTGTTGAATTTAAAAGAAGTTTTAGTGACAATAATTTGTCAACTTTGAATACTGTTCTAATGAATGTTGACTGGTCGTTCTTGTACGGTGTTGCTGATGTTGAATCTGCATGGAATGTATTTATTGAGACAATGAGATATTATTTAGACTGTTACTGCCCGTTAAAAAGATGTAATTTTAATCAAAATATGGAAAAAAAAGAATAATGTGTAGTATGGTCTTGAACTTAAAAATGAAAACGAAATTCTAAGCAAGCTTTATTTTTTGCATAAAGGTACTAACTGTATGAACGTCAGAAATCTTTATCTTAAAGAGAAAAAGAGTTCTAGAAATAACATAAGAAAAGAAAAGAAAATATTTTTTACGAACAAAATTAATACTGCCCAGAATAATACTAAGGAAATTTGGAAGCATGTTAATTCAAAATTAAACCGCTAAGCGAAGAAAATAAACGGCGTGTTATGTGATGAACCCCTTAAGGTTGCTGATCAGTTTGTTGAATATTTTAGTACTATCTCTAATGTAAAATTAATAGGAGTTTATGGCCAGAATAGGTCTTTGCCTTGTACTACAATGGTATCTTTCCCCCATTCAATTTTTGTTAATAAAGTTGAGAAGAGCTCGGTAACAGACATAATTACGTCGTTAAAAAACAAAAGTACTTCCGACTTGGATGGTGTAAATACTCGTTTATTAAAAGCAATTAGTATTGCACCACCTCTGGTCTATTTGATAAATATATCCATTTCACATGGTATTTTTCCCAATGTCCTGAAAAAAGCAGCTGTTACACCAATATATAAAAAAGACGATCGCACTAATATTGAAAATTACAGACAAATTTCAATACTAAGTACTTTCTCAAAAATTTGTGAAAGGATTATTTATGATTGCATTTTAAAATTCTCGGATAAAAATGATATTATTATAGATTGTCAGCATGGATTTCGCAGAAATCGATCAATCGAAACTGCTTCCTACCATTTGTTGAATTTTGTCGGAACTGGATCAAGGCAAGTACGTTATGTGTTTAATGTTTGATGTAACTAAGGCGTTTGATACGGTGAGTGGGGAACATTTAGCAAGAAAGCTTTCTAGCATGGGTATAAGGGGGACTGCTTTAAAGCTTATTGATTTTGCTGATGACACTACTATCACTGTATCTGCTAAAACCTCGAATGAACTGGTATGTATGACTGAACGGGTGTGTGAAGAGTTGAGTATTTGGTGTCAGCGTAATCAGCTAATTTTGAATTGCAAAAAGACAGAATATATGAATTTTCATATTAGAAAACCTCTACCTCAAATTATTAAAAGTAGAAATATCATAAAAGTGACGAATTATGCTATATTTCTGGGAACATGATTGGATGAGAATTTGACATTTGATAGTCATGTCGAACCTGTGTGTCGAAAATTAAACTCATCCTTTTTTGCAATTCTTCAGATGAATAGTAGTCTTGATTTGTGTGGCCTTATGAGCATGTACTACTCTTTGGTCTATAGTTACATATCAAACAATATTGTATCATGGGGAAGAAGTTGCTTTGAACAATATTGTGTCATGGGGAAGAAGTTGCTCTGCATGTAGAGTTTTAGTTGGTCAAAAGAAAATATTGAGATTGATCTTTAATAATTTAAAATCAATGGAGTCTTGTAAACCATTTTTTAGAGAACATTATATTCTTGCTTTTCCTTCAATTTATATATTTAAATGTGTTGTTCATGTCAAGCAGAATTACTGCAAATTCGTTGCCCTGGGCCGTAATCACGGCTATAGCACTAGAAACGGTAATATTATTTGTATCCCCACCCACAAAACTACCATGTTCAAACGTTCACCTATTTATAATTTTATAATATTATATAATAAACTTCCTGAGAATCTAAAAGCCATTGAAAATTGTGCTAAATTTAAGTATAAAGTTAAAAAAAATTTGGAGGAATTGACTTTCTACTCCATAAATGAGTATTTAAATCCCTATATTCCCCTTAACTTGCCTAAATTTGATTGTCTTGTAGTTTTCATACTATGGTTTTTCCTGACTATACTTAAATGTACATTTAGTGTACCCAGATATTTTTCTTTGTTGTCATTTTAATAATTGTAATGGTACTTAATAAATATTTTTCGTGTTTAACGGTTTTAAACAGTATTGTTTATTTGACTGTGCTATACTGTTGTGATATTTTATAATTTTGTATTATTTTTATGTTTTTTTTTTTAATTTTTGTACTATTATATTCATGTAATTTTGTGTTGATATGTATAGGGTGTCCCACTCTAGATATAAAAGAGAAGTGCATTCGAAATACATGACCTTAATTTTATTTGACTAGTGTCTCGTGACACACGACGGGTATACTAATATTTTAAATTTAAATTTTATTATAGTTGTAAGTCTAACCAAATAACGAAACCAACGCTGTTTTAAAGGTAAGTAATAAAATTTCATTTCATATCATTTCATTTCATTTCATTTCATACAGCTTGTTTGGAAATCGGCCAAAATCGAATCTACAACAAAACTGTATCATTCAACTAAAAACCTACAAAAAAAAAACTAAAACTGTATCCAGAATGTTAAAATATATGCATTTTTAGTAAAGAATCTATAGGACTTATAGGTGGATACTATCCGTATTCGTGTATCAATATTTTCGTATGCGCGTGTCCGAACAAGGACCGAAAAGACCGCAATATAATTAAAATTCTGAATATTTTAAATCGTTTATTCTTAACTTCAACTATTACGCCTGTCTACGCAGAGATACGAATATCTCCTTAATTTTTAACGAATCAGAATACAAATAGCCTTATTGTTACGGACAAAGGCAAGTAACTTTTTGGCTTCAAATCAGTTTTCAAAAAAACCTTTGTTAGACACCAGTCCGTGCATGGTATCAAAGTAAAGAAGGATCAAATTGATTATGACATGATAATCTCCAGAACGGGGAACTCGGGACCGTAATCATTATTCTTTTTTATCGTTCTTATATTTTTATCCTTATACCAAGTTTTACCCATTGTGCTCGCAATAAGCTCAGAAATATGTTGACCTACGAGCCGTAAATCAATCAGTGACTGAATTTTATTTATATTATATTAGCGATGGATTATGTAGTCTAGCAAGTTATTAAGATTTAAGTAATTCTAACCTGCAAATTTAACTATAAAACACATCTAACGAGGGTTTTTTTCTATTTTTTTAAGACAAGTCAAGGAGATCTAATTTAAAATTATTTTACTATGTACCGGGTGCTTAGAAAAAGTGTGACACCTGAATATTTGTTAACTTCAACCTGGTTTATGATTTGATATTTTTTCATTATTCTTAACATTTTAAAATTACTTTGTTTTAAATATTCGATATATGAAACTTGACATTCTTTACACTATGACTGACCACAGTGTGTGTAATTTTGTCTAGACCACGGAAGTTTGAAAGAAGATTTTGGATGGGTACATCGTAACAATTTCGGGAAAACTGCAGTGGTATTATTTCCCTAATAATTTAAAAATTAAGAAAGTCCAATGTCCCCCCCACACTACCTTCCCAACTAGACGTCTCATAGAGATACCAGCGTCCAATATCGCTGTAAGTCTTATAACCTACATAGTACACCATGCTTTGTTCATATCTGACCCCAGACGACCGATTGTGTAACAATATGTTGTTATTAATTTAATATTTATCTCCTACGTTAAGAGGCTAATTTACACTATTGCAATTTGTTTGTTATTTCTTGCACATGAAATCGCATTATTTGTGTTTAGTTTGCAATAGATTCCAAAAGACCGCTGACCGAAGCAGATGCAAATAATTGTTGATAATTTGACTGCCGAAGAGGACAATACTATTTCCCAAGAAAATAATGACATTGATAGTGAACATTCTGATGAATCTATCGAACATCCCTCTGACTCAGAAGAAGATGCTAGTGTAGTAGGGAGCGAAAATAATGAAGACCAACTTGCAGACGCGGAAAAACTCGAAGCTAACTTCTAATCTAGAAATATCAAAAGCATAAAATGGGGAAAAACTAAACCAAGAATAGATGTGAAAACTAATATAGATATAATATGTTTTCCAGTTGTGACAAAACCTTCAGATATATCTATCTGCTCCTTTAGATAAGTTTCGATTTATTATTTGACAATCGCATTTTGAAACTGCTTGTAAAATATTCTAATACGTAAATCGCAAAAGTTTATGGCAAATTTGAAAGAGAAAAAGATGCCAATGCGCGCTTTCATTGGGTTGCTTATTTTAAGTAGTATGCTGTATTATGCATGTTTGAATTGTGAGAAGCAGTAAAGTCTTTGAAATGTTTCTTTTATGTCGTTTAGAAGATTTCTTTTTCAACTGAGATGCCGAAGATTCGGCGACTGATATGCTTACCGCTGTAAGATTGTTCATAGATATTTTATCTTTATCAGAAAATGTTGCTTCTGCATTTGGACCAGGAGTATATGTCATAATCGATGAATGGCAACGTTTCCTAAATTCATTTAGGCAAACTTACCAATACATTAATATGCGAACGGCAGTCAGTAATATAGTGGAAAGCTAGGTTCGTGAATTCTTCGGTACACTTTTATAAAGTTATTAGGCGCCAGGTAGTTAACTGAAACTCAACTAGAGAAAATTTACCACGTTATTAAACCCTGAAAAGTAATTTTTTGAACACCTTTTCAATAAGACATAATATTTCCCCAAATTAAATATTTTATTCTTCTCCTACTATGGATGAGATCCCTTGATGTAAAAAAATACAATTAGACAGTACAATATACATCACATGTATAAACAATGAATCAATAAGCATTATATTGACTATTATTGACAATCGTGTCAGATACAAACTGTTAGGCAAATATCCTGCGTACCAATTCATAGATTACTAAAATGATGTGTTGGTGTATAGCGCACACGGTTTAAAATTCATGAATTTTATTCTGCAGCAAGCATATAAAATAAGACATGTGTAAAACTAATCAAACAATCTGTAGAGAATCTAAATTGGCCAAGATAGCCTTACAAATAGGTAAATGATATTACTTAAAAATCATGAAGTTGGTATTTCTAATCTCAAATTATTCCCAAATTATTTCCAGTATTATTTGCCGTCCATGCATCTCCAAATCATAACCTAACCTTTCCAAACATTGATACACAACATCCAGACGGTGATAAGCAGCACGCAAGTGGTGGTATTAACTCAAAACACGCAAAAATAGATCACAATTAAGGGGAAGGGTTGAAGCGGTACCCGTGGAGAAGACAAAAAAACAATTATTTGTCTTAGCAATAAATAAATATCTAACATTGAAAAGATTTTTCAAAACCTAACTAGTTTTTCATCTTACCTATAGAACTATCTATTGCCCCTTTCCTTCCTGGTAAAAGCTAGTGCAACAAAACATAGTGTCGTGTCCATTAGAGAGACATTTCTTTAAAACCAATAATAGTCAATTATAAGGATCGACCATATGAGAGCAACACCAACAGGGATTCATCTATAAAGATTGGAAAATATCAATAGATTCCACTGAAGAGAGCATGAAGAATTTATGACTCCCCATGTGGAGGTAGCATTGTCATAACTTAACAAAAACTTTTATAGATAGCCCCCATGACACTGGCACTGGTTAGGATCGAAATACATCAACGTAACAAAAATATCATAAAATAATGACCCTAACTATTTCAACCAGTCCATGAGCCACCTCGAAAAGGCTTCCCAGAAGATGCGGCCTATCGACTCTCCGCCGGTCTAGGGCGTGAAAGGAAAATCCGGATCTCACACGGAACGAATTTCAGCACCGTCCTCAGAAACCGTTACCAACTTACCTTAGTTGAAATAACGAACTCAACCGCATGATGGAGTACCTAAGGTCATAGCTCGGTAAATCAAACTTTTGCTCTAAACCATATTCGCCAAGCAGCAAATTATTATGCTTTAAAAATCTGCAGAGAACCGTTCGACTCGATTGAACCTGTCTAACTATCAAAATCATATGTGTCTGACACTTAATAAATGAGCACAAGAACAGCCAAACACAATTAGATAAATTAATTATAATATACATTAGATGACTTATGATCTCTAACTTGTTTGAGGTAGGTATTGCAATGGATTGCTTGCGAGCATTTTCCTAAGTAATTAAATGAGTGTTCAAATATTGAAATCTATGAAGACAACATCTAGTAAATTGAACTAGACAACCAGAGCCTTTGAAATATATATCCGGAACTAGTCGAACACCTACTACTCGGAAAGGGACAACCATTTGACCTGTTGTTATTATCATATCATAAGTAGCTAGTAAATCATACTAATACATTAATATAATATAGAAAGTAAATTCAATAACTTACAAGGTAATGTACTTTATACACTGTACAGGGTGTCCCATTTTCGATGATATTACGGGGTATCTCACT
>MU186422.1:90732-117603 GCA_016904865.1 Pissodes strobi
TAAGTGAGATACCCCGTAATATCATCGAAAATGGGACACCCTGTACATATATTGGAATAAGCCAATCTAAATTTTCTTTGCAAATAAAAATAAATATAAACTAAGCAAATCTGTAGCATTTGTTTATGCCAAAATTTGTAAATGCTACAACTCATCCACTTTCGTGATCGCTGAAACTTTAGGCAATATTTACCTAACAAACCAAGCAAATATGGGATCAAAGTATTTGCTGTAGTTGATACCAGGACTTTTTATTTGATAAGTTTTGACACATATGCAGCCGTTCATCCAGTAGGGCCATATAGAACCAGTAATTCCACAATGGATATTGTAAAGCGACTGATACAACTAATCAGAAATAGCTAGTACCTTAACAGACCACTTGTAAAGCCATTACTTATTTAGTTGAATATGGTTGGTACCTTACGCAAAAACAAGAACTAAATTCCAAGGAATTTTTCCTCATAGACAGACCAGCAAATAGTAGTCCATTTGGCTTTACAGAAGAAATAATAATGGTCCTTCATGTACCAAAAACATTGAAAAGTGTGATATAATGATAAAATATGGAAGGTTTACGTAAACCGGAGTAAATTTCGTTTTACAGTTGTACAAAGGCTAGAATAGGCGTTTGCGATCAACTTTGTGCAATGTATAATGTAGGAAAGCGAACAAAAAGGTAAACTCTGACATTTTTTTTTATTTTTTAATGTTGTCGCTCATAATGCTTTGGTCAAACATAAAATAAAGCACGCAAGTGCGAGACCAATTAAAAGATGAATATTCCTTAAGCAGTTATCTCAAGAATTAGTGAAAAGAGACCAAATTACTCGCTCTTCTCAGGACCTTCTTAAACATTTGGTTAGCGAATTCCTTTACAGCAAGACTTACCTAAAGATGTTTTGCCTCATCGCTAAGTGTGCCATATCCAATACATATATTTTTTTTATTGTTGTATTCTACTTTACATTAATAAAACATAGTAATGAAGTTAATTAAAATTGATTGAAACATTTTATTTATGTTAATACCTTCAGATTCATGCAAGGTCATATTGACACCATGCTACCGATTACGTGATAATATTCCGGGGTCAGAGACCTTGCAAACGATGATACCCATCCATTAACAGGCGAAATTTGATCCGACGCAACGCGACGGTAGTTGCAAACATTTTGCATAAAAAGACACAATATTTCCACTGAAAGATAGATTAGAAGTTACGTTGAGGTTATTTTGGGTTAGCAAGTGGAGATTCCTACCAATGTTTTATAGCAAAGCAAAGCATTTTGGTTATCGTGCCAGAATTTTGTGATGTTCTCATTGACTGTTTTAGCTATTAAGGCTGAAAACCTAACATGAAACATCTTGTAAGTTCATTAAAATTTATATGTGACTTTTTGTGTGAAGTGGTGTATTCGAAGCAGCAGCCGACGCAGTATCTGATGTTGTAGAGAGTGTGGAGGTAGAAGGTGATACGTCTGCCCTTTCTACTCGATAGAGGATATCATTTACCTCAAAATGTGTGTGGCTTAAAACTGATTTGCTTTCTAAGTTGCGTAAAGTCTTCACAATACGTATCCCTGAGATACGCATCATATTTCTCGTTCTTCAAGGCGTAGGCGACTTTGTAACTATGTCATTACAGCATACGCTTCTTCAGATCTTACATCAACTTTTCTGTTGACACCTTTCTCAAGTTACCCTCATCATATCTGGGCCTAATTCTCTTTTTTGTTTAATTTCTGACCATGCGACTTAAAACATTAAAAAATTAATAATCATTTACAAACATTTACCCCAGAAAAAAATTCATTATCACCGGAAGAATGAAACTCATCTTAAAATGGGGCCGATTGATTTTTTAAGTAGTAATATATTGCCAAGTTCTTAGTCCTAGCAACCACAAGCTACGATGTGAAATTGCTTGCTTGAATTATAATCATTTCTCCAAAAAAAAAATCATCCGATTTTTGAACTTCCCAACTCGTATTTTTTTCGGCAATGGACGACTACATTTCCTAACGGTCACATCACAAACCCACTAAAACCGAATGGAGAGTGTCTTGCTTCTTGGACGGTTAAACTAGAGATGGGCACATGCTGCCATATCGTATCGACAGAATTTTTGACAACATTAGTTGTTAAGATGACCCCATTATTACATTTACCCCTTAATTCTATATAGTAGCGGGAAACTGACTTGAACTGAAATGCGATTAGCATTATTCCTAGGTGTCAAAATGTCTTCGGTTGAGCACTTTCAACACTGATTTGTATTTTTAAAGTGAAACTTGTTAACGCACGCCCGGGAGTAAAATTTGAAGGTCGCGACATGACGGGATGTCCCGAAAAACAGTCACGATGTTTTATTGTGATATCTTTGTTAGTTTACAAGCAAAAAATATGAGACTTGCTCTGTTACCTTGTCAAGACATAAGCGAAACTTTTATGAAGAATATTTTTTTTTTCATTTAGGCCTTCCCTTTTTGTTAATTGAGTAGTATATATAAAAAACTACTTTTTAACCAAATCCGTTACTATAAGTATAAGGCTAGGACGTTTAAGTTTAAGAAGTTTTACTTCAGATATGCGCCGATAGTGCACAACCTTTTTTTCTACAGATTGGAACAGCCTTTTAAGATTTTTTGGCAACTGAAATTTAATTGATCAGGAAACTTTTCAATTATGGAGTTAAAGGCGTGAATAATACGCATTTCAAATCATGTTGGAGGTATTGCTGAGTCTCAAAGCTTTGCTTGTATCCCTCGTATACAGGATTTATTTTGAGTCTACTAGAAACACCACTTAGTGTTTACATCATATTCTATAGTTTAACATGCTGGATACATGGTTATCAGATTCTAGGACAAGAGAATCAATACGAAATATACTACCCTTGGCCTAAACAAGAATTAGTCAATCTAATTCTCAAGCTCCTACATTATAACGTTGTAGCAGATATACAGGGTGATTCGCTTCAAATTTTTTACCAAAAGAGCTTGAGTCTATTGAAGAACAAACTAAATTAAGCTTAGACTGAATATCAACTATGTATTCAAACCGTCGCTGACAAGATTTGCATATACACCAAAACTGGGAGGCAAAATAAACTAAGCCAAGGAAGAACAGATTTAATAGAAAAAAATACATTATTCTGAAGAAGAGTCTATGAAATATATAGAAAGAGAAACTCGTGAAAGCCTGAGCGCAGATAATACAAAACTACTAGAGTGAGTTAATTGATGATGATTTTACATCATATTCTAATCACAACTAAACTCAGCCATCTGAACCGGGAGGAACAAAACTAATGAAAATCAACACTAAGGAATATCTATTTCCCTATGATCGAACCTTGCTCTTATAAATAGATTTATTAAGAAAAATAGCTCCAATAAGTATTATTTGCTACCTCTGTTAGATAATCAAATAATTTATCTTTATTATACTTGCTTCCTAACAGTCAATTACGCACTCCTGTGTGTGGACCTTCTTCTAGTCATTTCTATCATTCACTAGATTGTGTTGCCAGAAACGATATTGTTTTAACAATTTCAGTGCTAGCGGGACAATATAACTCAAATCAACTTTTATTTTAACTGCCTGAAAATGTGTCCCAAATATGGGTATATAAATGACGGTTCAGTTTATTCAAAGCCTGCGGTCATCCAGCGGTTTATTGTGTACAAGCAAAGCGAGATGACCTCAAACTTTTATAGCTCCACGCTACATGTCGATGTTTTCAAGTGTTCATTAAAGCAATTGTATCCTGCTTCTTCTGTGTAATAGTTTAAACACATTCTGCATATTTCTTAATACATTGTTTTATATGACGTTATATCCAAACAGACTTTATCGTCGGGATCATTTGTCCTACGACACCAAAGTGCGTTTTTTTCAGGATGAATAGAAAAAGAAAACACAGCTTGAACAAATTGCTGAAAATCTTTACTCGTTCAAAATCGATACTGATTATTTCCAAAATAAAAGCGATATAGACCCAGATTGGTATAACTAATAATCAGTAAACAAGTCTGAATGCGATGGTGATTCTCTATTAGAGGATAGCGGACTCGTCGAAGATGAAGTTGAAGGTAGCGATAATGATGATGTTAATCGTCAGTGTATATTATTTTGGCTCTACAAACTGCATCTACAAGTTTTCAGCCTGACCACTGAACTGTCTCAGCAAGGATAATATGGTCTATAGTTTCGCAAAATTATATTCCATGATGTTTATATCCCACGGCACCGAATTGTTGAAAGAAGAATTAGAAAAAATTAAATTGACTGGCTATTCTTAACAAAACATCTTTTTATATGAAATAATAAAATCAAAAATGTAATGTCTCGTGATCCATACAAATTGCTTATTTCTAAATAAAATTGTATTTCAATTTGAACCGTACAAAGATTTATTGTTTTAAATTATGGGTAAGAAACGACTCTCTAACCGGCCAGATAGATGGAACTATAGAGAAAGAGTAGTATGTAAGCTTACCTCTTCCATAAGGAAACCAGATGTTGTAGTTTGTTTCGGTAGATTCCTTACATCAGTAGCGTTGATGAAAATATCACCATATACAGCGGTAGGAATTTGCTATGGTATCCGAAAGAAATATATCAAAAAGTCAAGAAAAATACGAAAGAACTCAAACCAAATTCTTGTCCACAAATAGTGGAAATAATTTTTACAAGATGACAAGATACAAAGAAAGTCCTGACAATTAGCAATAATTGTTACTTGGATCAGGTAACTATGGTTGAAATAACGCAGAATAATGGTTTTGGGAGCTTTTCTAGAATGATCGAGATGATCTCCTTTACGAATTTGATAGGAAGTCTATAAAATGGCGAGAAAAGGTTTTTTACAAAATGTTGATGATGACTGATGTAAATTCTTACTTTATCGATAAGTAATGAAGTAAAATGCAAAAAGGTGCTGTTTTTTTTATTTCTTGGTGGCTTTGGCAGAAGGTACTCTTGACCACGGAAACAGTAAGACGAGTATAAAGAGACGTTTAACATCTGGACGACATTCGAAAAAGCACAGAACAATGTTGTATATTGTGGAACAACAACGGAATAGGTGTACTATATGGTCACAAAATAATATTGAAAAGGGCACAAGAACAGTTTGTAGGACATGTGGTGTCCCATTATATAAAAATTGTTTTACGCCTTATCACACCCAAATAACAGTTAGTTACTAAAATATGTTTTTGTATTGATTTTTACTTATTATTTTACGACTTTCAAGTCTGATGGGCTGTAATGTCCCGATAGAACAGACTAATTGGACAAAATGTCCCATTTTTCAAAATAACTAAATACATTTTGGCAAACTCTAAATAATTACGAAATACATAAAAAGCTCTCTAATATTAGGATATGAAATAATATTTAAAATTACAAAACAAAAACTCCATCCTGAAAGTGTTAGCACCATGTTTAAAGTCATTTGCCCATCTGTTCTGTCATATAAGCCTTGCTTTTATCCTATTTATCTCATTTTCACTGGTTATTTTTTCTGAGAGACTCATATTTAGCAGTACTATCTTCATTCTTCTTTGGACAACTCACAAGCGAACTACGCTCTCTTTTTGTTAGGGTAATAATTTCTAAACCATACGTTACATATTTTCCTTTTAAAACTAAAGTGTCAAATGAAATCTATCAAAATATTGTAAAGTTTCTCGTATTTATCTAACTCTAATAGATTGGTTGCTTCAATAATAAGTTCCTTATACTCTCTATGTTTACCAGATTGAACTTGATAAAATATTATGATTTGTGATGCTCAGTTTACAGGAAAATTGTGGGTACAAGAATGCTTCGCAACCATGAATTAATGGCCGAACTAACCACCAAAATGCATACTTTCCGCCTGATTTAAATAACATATTTTCATAAGTGATATTGACTACCCAAGTATTATGGGAACATCCGTTTGATTCCCAATTTATAACTCTAAGACTTAAACAAAAGTTCACGTAGCAGATTAATTAATCAGAATAATTAATATTTAGATATTGATTATGTATGTCAAAGATTCTATAAAGCGCACTATATTATTATAGATAAGAAGATAAGCCTTCGGTTTTTGCACACAAGTAAGGGATCCTGACATTTAAAATTAATTAGTGAGCTTAGCCCGTGAGGAAACAATGCAAGTAACCTTTACAAAATATACAGTTAGTTTCACCAATATAGTTAGACAAATTCTTAGGCTCCTGATAGTATAGCTATTATTACTAAACAGTCCCAAATATCATATTATCATTGAACTCTCTCGGAGGATAAAAACCCAAATTCTTAAGATGTACAAATTTCGAAGATTTCCCTCGAACGTTATTTGCATGTAGAGGAAATTCAGATTTAAATAATCTAACGCTATTCGTCCTTGCTATTTCACAAAATAACAAGAGGAACATTATAGCCAAGCCATGTGTCAGTTTGTGGACCCAATTTGTAAAAGATTTGGATTTGATTTATGAATGTGCTACTTTTTCTTTTTTCATAACCCGTATTGCTGCGCGTAAAACCCTTTTAAATGAGTTAGTTTGGGATATTATAAAATAAATAAGATCTTACCTACCCCTAAGGATACGGCCAGTGCAACTGCTCGTCGGCGTGGGAGTGGGTCAGTTATTTACTTTTGACCAGGGCACCACTACTTTGAAATAATTAAATCCGCATACCCAAACTAGAAGGTCCTCGGTCTTTAGAATCCTTAAGGGCGACTCAAAAATCAAACGACTATTAACTACACTTGTTTGGCTCAGATATGAGGTATCTCAGAGCAAATAAAAACGGTACGTTCGTACAGGTTCAAATTTATTGGGTGCTCGTTAGACTTGACGTTTAAGTGTTATCGTGTTTCTTTCAATAAGCAAAATGATATAAATATAAAGGAGATATAAAAAAGCTTAATTGGAAACAAATAATAACCTGATATATGCTCACAAATATGGAACTAGATCATATTGGAAGTAACAACATAACATAACAAATTATTACGATAGATCCAAATTAATTTCAACAAATTAATGATAAGCGCAATATGCATAAGTTATCTATCGTCACATGGTACTAGTACTTAAAAGTTATCAGTATAATACCTATTGCTCTAAACCTTGTGCGTGTCTACCATGATATACGTGTCGCAGTTGTACATAAATAAATCTTAACGAATCAGTTATGAAGTACCATTACGTTAAGTTATTATAATCAGATAGCTCATCAGTCAGAGACCGACAATGTTTACCATTTACCACGATATATATTAATATGTAAGAATATGAAAATATAATATGAAGAAAAACTGATACCTTACACTAGTAAGCAATATCTCTACTAGAGGTATACTTATTTGTATTAGCATTAGCAATTTATATTAGCTATGCTTACATCTAAACAGTTCCAAAGATATTTATATCAATATATCACGCAGAATGAAATAAAACACGCAATCTAATACAACGCTGAAAATACTAATAACAAGCCAATAACATTATGTAGAAATATCACAAGTGTTTTGTGTACCTAGTACCACCCTCAATCTGACCCTAAACGTATCTTATCTGGTCTCCGCCAATATCACCTCCGGCCTTCTGAAAGTAGGCTGCTGCTAGGCGCCTTGGGACCCATGAACTCTCAGTGGTAATTTAAGATTACATTCAGTAAGTAACTCTGGCTGCAGTCGATACCAAATTGAAACAACCAACTGAACTGGCTGACCGGTAGCTACTTTAGTCACTCCAAATAAAAACTCTAGCTACGTAGGGTTTTGGTGGTGATGACGAATGGGAGCAAGGCTCTCTCCTACAGGCACCTCTTGAGGAAGGAATCCGCGTATTTTATTCCGGAATCTTCCGAACGTGGCCAGTTACCAAAAAAAAGATCTTGACTTCCGACAAATCCAACAAATCCACAGTCAATTAATTTACTCCACCAAACTGGTAACTATGTCAATTTCTAGCCCGAAATAATATTATCCCCGCAAAGGCAAATTAGAAATCCTTAGGAGGGTTTATCAAAAAAAAAAAAGAAAGAGAAACAAGATCGTCCACCTCGAACACCAAGGTTCAATGTTTAAGGGCCAGAAAAAATTCGACCACTAATAGGCCAGCCTTACATTGTCCTACGACAATAGGTAAAATACAACAAGATGGTTGTTACCAAATTTAATAACATCGTCAATACGTGATAAAATGTACTTAAGACTGTATGATCTTATGTACTGCTGGCTGGTAGGATAAAGAAACACCGACGATAAAACCATTATCAAAAACGCTAAACGCATGAATACGCGGCCTAAACGTACCTTTAACCAAGAGCCTGCGTCTCTGTTGGAACCAGCTGCGAAACAACCGGGCGGTATTGCCAAATTTAGGGAAAACAACGCAACCACTAAATCATCTTTCCTGCTTACATCAAGCGAAAGATCAGACAGTCGTTTTGGTAGCACATCAATACATTATGTTGTTTCTTGTTGGCTTGGTCTGCAAACACATCGAAATGAGGATTGCTAGAGAAACATGTACACTTGGCAACATTCCAAAGGTACCCTTCAAAATTAGACAACCAACAATTATTGTCAAAGTCAGCTGTCTCATCTGAGGTCTGAAGGTTATCATATCAGAAATAAAAATTTACTGATTTTTTTACTTTTCCTATTAAATATTGAAACAAATCCAGGAAAATAATCGACAAACTCCGAAACCACTATTTCTGACATCCATGAGACTGTTTTAATGTATGTTATCATCGAGAAGGTGATTATTCGGGAAAGTAAGAGAATTATTGAATCTTTTGAAATGCACTGCTACAAAATGCCTATAACTTTTAAGATTTCCTCGATAGCGATGGCCAGAATACAGTACGCTTTATTGATTGATTATGTGCTAAGCCAGTGAAAATTTTTATAAAGCCCGATCGATTCTATCACACAGCCAGAGAAAATCAAGTTTCGAATACGAATACAGAACCCTCAATTTTCCCTGGAATAACCTGATATAAAGCTAGGGTCATACAACAACCATGCGGGTATCCAAACGAGTGAGTAGTGTTATATTTAGCTTGACGGACTAGCAGATGTAGAATTAAGGGTGAAATAACTGACTTTATTTGACCTCTATCTGTTACATGTTTTCATAAAAAATTGGCATGTAACAATATTTGTCCACTCCTGACGTAGGTCGTTTCTATCTATTTCCACCTGTTTATTGCTCTCTTCATCCACTCCCTGCCAGCTATGGTTCGTACCTCATCATCGACCCTTCTTTCGGTGATCGTCCCACACTTGCTTTTATTATTCTTGGTCTGCATTTGTCTTCAACTTGTCTGACTATATGGCCTATCTAAAGCCACTTCATCTATGATATGATTTCCATATCAGGACTCATTCATTTTAAGCCTATTTTGTTGAGGTTTCATTTATTTGTTGCAATATTTCGTTCATGTCCCTGGTGTTTTTTACAATTAAAACGATGCCATCAGAAAATTTGAAGATGTCAGATTATACTTTCATAATATTGAAAAAATTTATAATACGCCAGGAGATGAAAATATGCTGAATCGTATAAACTCATATGAAGTGAAACCAGCAGCAGTGAAAGAGGAAGAGGATATAATGGAAGTAGAATATGATGGCCCGAATCACCTGAATTTTAAATTGGAATAGGAACTGGAGATTCAGCTAAAGCGTGAGTAAAAAAATTCATGAATCGGGCAGAAACGAAGAAGTATGATAATATATTTATAAAAAAGATGACTATTTATGATAGTGAGGGAGTCAGAGGTGAAAAGCTAACCTTAATTTATGATTATTTGATGATCTTGAAACCAACTAGCATAAAGGCAAAAATAGTCTTTTCTGCAACCGGATATATATGCAGTTTATTAAGAAGTAGGTTGGTAGATAAAATAATCAATGCAATGCCATCTGTTCCTTGAGATCTTACTTCCAGAAAAGCATAAAAAGTTAAATTTGATTTTATTTGATCCTTTAAGTCAAGACAAGATTAATATTTTATTACTTCTGTTCTACTCTACTTCTAATAAGTAAGACTTTATGGCTTTAATTTGATGAGGAGTTAGTGGGCTAGGCTAGACAATTTATTGTGAAAATTTGTGAGAAATTGAGACTACCTGTTGGTAATATTGATTATTTAACCTAGTATCTTCGATATGTGATGGACAATATGAATGTATGTAATTGTGATAATGATAGCTAACTATAGTACTAATTACTTACTACTTTACAAATACTGGTAATTAAATTACTTATAAATAACTACAGAGTACCAACTGATATGTGGACCTAGCTGATTTATGTAGGGCGAAAGAAAACTGATAAGACTGATTTCCACTGATTATCCGTCTTCTCATTATCATAATATAATATATTAATATAAATTAATTAATGGAATTACTTTAGACAAGATATAATTTATAGGTTACAATATATATGATTATATAATAGTAGTTAAACATTTACAGTTAATTAACTTAAGAGTTAACTAAAGTTATGTTTACTAACCAAACGTGTAAGAAGATATTTGTAGTGGTGACTAGTGGAAATAATAAAAGTTGCTTAAGTAGTTAATTTTTTTTTTAAATAAATAAATTAAAATGTATTTCTTCAAAAAATCAATAGACTGCTGGATCCAGCATAAGTGATTTTGGCCCAGCAAAACCCCGGCTGGTTTGAAAACGCTGCTGGATTGCAATCCCTATTTGTAACCTAACGGTAAATCTAGTGATAAAACAATATTACAAGTAAACAATAGTAATATCCTAAATATAGAATATTTGGAAATCTAACTCAAGCTTTGCAAAATCCATAAAAGTTAACCTCAACTAACGGATTGGAAGTGTCTAATGAGTTACTGCAAATATGGTATTAACGACAGCACTGCATTGGGTGGTCGAAAAAGTCACCTTACATTCTTTATTGCTCTTCATAAAAAAGTGATAATTTAATTTAAAGGCTAAACAGTAACGGCACAACTTTTAAATAAATATTAAAGCAGAATAAATTGTTTTGACCTTTTTAACAGCAGAACGCGGCTCCGCTCGTCTCTCGCTCAGTGGAAACGATCTAATTCATCCCGTTCGTTCCGCTGAATACTTTTATCAGCAGTAAATTAAATATAAGTGACGTTTCAATTAGGGCTCCAACAAGTTTATTTTTAAGGCCATCAGGACACCGCTTCTCTTTACACATTCTTTAATTTGTACAGTGTGAATCGTTTTAATAAGCTTTATTAGTTTTAACACACGTTAATAAATACATTACGAGAACTCGAATTAGAACTGAAACATTATTATACATTATCATTACGTAAATTACGTAATTAATAAAAATTTTACAACTTTATTTCGTTAAAGAGAGCTTACATTAGATGTAATGCAATCTGAAAAAATGCAGGCAAATTACAGCAAGCGCAAATAATTTTATTGCGTCGCTGTTTACACGAAGATGCAATTATTTAGGCAAACATTTTGACAAGTAGTTGTCCAATGCCTCAGAATGACATTAATCACCTAGTTTGTATTTACTTTTCCAAAAAGGGTTTGACTACTTACCTATTGCACATTACCTTCTTCTGAGACAAACTGTATCAAAACCAACCAAAAACACAAGAGGTATTTTTTTATTTATTTTTATGTTGGGAAGTGTAATTTCACCAAAAATGGCATGCATCGTGCAATAAAATTAGCGCGTGTTCTAATTTGACGCCATGCAAAGGAATTTGCATCAGCTCTATGCAAAGTTGAAAATGCGCATGCTTATGGGCAAATTTTGATGGCATATCATGTGCAATTTTATAGTGTAAACAGGCTTTTAGATTTAATTTTTTAAGCCAGCCTCTTAGTACCGTCAAATGGGGCTAAGTGAATCAGCGTTTTTCTAAACTATCTTCGAAACCATTAGTTCTAAAAATTCCTAAAAAACAATGTATTTTTAGGGACGTAACTGTCAATATAGACAATTTTATGATTTTTTTAATTGATTGTGCCCTTATTTTTTTTGTCAAAACGTGATTCCCTTTACCCACCAGTTTGGGGTAAAATGAATCGCCCTTGAAAAACATTTAAATATTCACTTTCATATGTTATGGGGCAAAGTTATTTTCTTGGAAACTAAAAGAAAAGTCTGAAATTTATACAAAAAAAACGCTTTATTCACACATGTGTGATTAATTTTTACGTAGGGCCTTAATAACTAAAAGAAACAACTTAATTTTTAAGCTAACACAACACAATGTCAAAACAAAAACAAAACACTTATTCGAATTTTTAAACTAAATAAAGTTTTTTAAAAAACAAAATAGAACACTTATTCTAAATTTTCGATTTCACCTGAATTTAAATTAAAAACATATTCTCCTTTTTTGAAAAATGTCATAGAAATTTTGCTTATTACTTCATGTCACTCTTAATGATTTTACTTCATATTCATTATTGTTAACACTCAACCTTCCGAATGAATCGTATTTCTTTTCTTGGTTGGAAACTTCACTATTATAAAATCATCTGATTTTATATGGCTAGTTTCTATATTATCTTCACTCTCTTTTTGTGTTGTTTTAAAACAGGAGGATTTGCACTAGATTTTAAGCCGACTTGTTCTATAGTTTACCTTCAGAATCCTTGGGAATTCGGTCTTTGATATTACATCTCCCCAGATAAACCCGCACCAAATGCAAAAGATCGGCAAATTCCTCACCAGCCAACTTTAACCTTGACGTGGAGGTTATACGCGGCCTGCAGCAAATAATCTAGGTAGGATTATAGGATTGTTCTTCAAAATTAAAATAGTTGGACTGCACCAATTAAATGAAAATGTGTTTTGCTGATGGACTGGTTCAGGAAAAATTAAAATTTGCAATAGCCATTCACTTTCTTTTTTTCCCATGGAAATCTTGTGTTATTATGGCTGCACTGACTTTTTTACAGAGATTCTCCTAATACGCTTTAATGTATGTCGATTTAAGGTTATTTTAACATTAAAAATGTTTCTGTGATCCTAATATAGGGCCTCAAATCGTGAAAAAGTGCATATCATTTGTCACATGACGTCATACGCATGAGAGGTCGTGTTAGTTTGTTTACTTAACCTTAAATTTGCTCATAAGGTATCGGAATCGGTTCAAATTCCCAAAATAAATTGGAACTAACTGAAACTAACCGAAAGTTGATTGAACGACTAACCAAAAGCACAAAAACGGGTTAAAACGTATTGGAACAGGTTACAGCATTAAAATAAGTAAAAACTAACTAAAACGAGCCAAATTTTAAGGACTACCTAAAACTAACCAAAAACATTAAATTTGATTTTAATATATCGGGAGTGATTCAAACGACTAGAATGAATTGGAACTAGCTAGTAGCCGAAAGTTGATTGCATAGCTAACGAAAACTAACCAAAAGCAAATAAAACCGCCAAATCGGGCTAAAATGTATCGGAACAGATTCAAAATATTAAAGTAAGTTAAAACTAACCCAAGTTAACCGAATATTGGCGACTAACCTAAACTAACTAAAAACATTAAAATTGGTTATAAAGTATAGGAACTGGTTCAAATGACTAAAATATATTAAAACTAACTGAAATCAACCGAAAATTGATTGAACGATTAACCAAAAATATTCAAATGCATCAAAAAGGGTTAAAACGTATAGGCACAGATTAAAAATATTAAAGTAAGTTAAAATTAACCGAAGTTTGGCTACTAACTTAAACTGACCAAAAACATTTAAACTTGTTTTAAAGTATCGAAACCGGTTCAAATGACTAAAATAAATTGGAACTAATTGAAAGTAACCGATAGTTGATTAAACGACTAACCAAAAATAGTAAAATCGGTGAGCCGGTTCAAATGACTAAAATAAATTAAGACTTACCTATTGAAAATAACTGAAAGTTGGTTGATCGACTAACCAAAAATAACCAAAAGTAATCAAAAGCAACAAAAAGGGCTAAAACATACCAAAACAGATTAAAAACATTAAAGTAATTTGATATTAACTTAAATTGGCCGAATTTTGGTGACTAACTAAATTTAACCAAAAACATTCAAATTGGTTATAACGTATCGGAACCGAGTTTTGGTTACTTGTGATTAGTTTTTGTTGGTCATTCAATCAGCTTTCGATTAGTGTTAGTTACTTTTATTTCATTTTAGTCATTTAAAGCGATTCCCATACGTTATAACCATTTTTAATGTTTTTGGTTAATTTTAGTTGGTCGCCAAATTCGGTTAATTTAAGATCGTTTCAACTTATCTTAATATTTTGAATTTGTTCTAATGTGTTTTAGCCCTTTTTAGTACTTTTCGCTACTTTTGGTTAATTTTGGTAAGTCATTCAATAAATTTTCGGCTAATTTCAGTCATTTGAACCAGTTCCGATACGTTATACCCAATTTTAGTGTTTTTGGTTAGTCACCAGAATTCGGTTAATTTGTACGAGTTTTAATTTACTTCCATATTTTTAATCTATTTCGATACCTTTTAGCCGGTTTTGGTGCTTTTATTTACTTTTGGTTAGTTTTGGTTAGTCACTCCATCAGCATTCGGTTACTTTCAGCCAGTTCCAATGTATTCTCGTAAATTGGTTCCGATATGTTATAACCAATTTAAATGATTTTGGTTATTTAGTTAGTCGCCAAAGTTCGGTTAATTTGGGCTAGTTACTTATTTTAATACCTTTAATCAGTTCCGATACGTTTAGCCCTTTTTGGCGTTTATGGTTACTTTTGATTAGTCATTCAATCAGCTTTCGGTTAATTTTAGTTAGTTTTAATCTATTTGAGTCATTTGAACCGGATCAGATACTTTATAACCAATTTTAATGTGTTGGTTATTTTTAGTTAGTCGCCAAAATTTGGTTAATTTGGTTAGTTACTTATTTTAATACCTTTAATCGGTTTCGATACGTTTTGGCCCTTTTTAGTAAATTTTGATTAGTTTTGGTTAGTCATTCAATCAGCTTTCGGTTAGTGTTAGCTAGTTTTAATTTATTTCAGTCATTTGAACCGGATCCGATACGTTATAACCAATTTTTATGTTTTGGTTAATTCTAGTTAGTCGCCAAAATTCGGATAACTTACCTTAACATTTTTAATATGTTCCGATATGTTTAAGCTCTTTCTGGTGCTTTTGGTTAGTGTTGGTTAGTCGTTTAATCAACTGTCAGTTAATTTCAGGTAGATTTAATTTATTTTAATCATTTTAACCAGTTCCGATACGATATAAACAATTTTAGTGTTTTTGGTTATTTTTGGTTTAGTCACCAAAATTCGGTTAATTTGGGTTAGTTTTAACCTACTTCAATATTTTTAATCTATTTCGATATGTTTTACCCAGATTTGATGATTTTAGTTAATATTGGTTAGTTTTGGTTAGTCGTTCAATCAACTTTGGGTAAAATTCAGTTAGTTCCAATTTATTTTAGTCATTTGAACCGGTTCTGCGACGTTATAAGCATTTTTAATACTTCTGGTTAGTGTTGGTTAGTCACCATTAGTTAGTCGTTCAGTCAACTTTCGGTAAAGTTCAGTTAGTTTTAATATATTTTATTCCGGTACGTTATAAGTAATTTTAATGTTTTTGGTTAGTTTTGGTTAGTCGCCAAAATTAGGTTAATTTCAGTTAGTTTTAACTTACCTTAACATTTGTAATCGGTTCTGATAGGTTTTAGCCCGTTTTGTTGTTTTTTATTACCTTTGGTTAGTTTTGGTTAGTCGTTCAATAAACTTTCGGTTAGTTTCAGTTACTTCCAATTTATTTTAGTCATTTGAACCGATTCCGATACGTTATAATCAAATTAAAGTTTAAATAAACAAACTAACACGGTCTCTCACGCGTATGACGTCATGAATGTAGCAAATGTAGCATGCACATTTTCACGATTTGAGGAAAACAGGAACATTTTCAATGTTAAAATGCATTTTTTAGATTGTCAGACATGCAGAATTGATTGGTTAAAAGACAAATTCCATATCATAATAATAAAAAATTTTCCCATATGTGGCCAATATTGTGGCGGACACTGTATAACATTAGTTGGATTTAAAAAAGATGTAACTATAATATTGTATCTGTCAGTTTTCAGATATAATTGAATTTCGTGCTTATTCGATTTTAGAACACAATAATTTTGAAAATAAGTGGGCGGGAGTGTGCATTAAACAACATTTATACATGCCTCTCAGGATCGCGGGGTAATTTAAGTAATTATTTTTCGCCACTGCTTCTAGTAGAACAATTCAAATAAAGGCACTTATAAGCAGGCATTTTTAATAAAAACAAAGATTAATTGTTTCTCGTAACGCTCTCGGACTAAACCACAAGACTCGCGTGGCTCGCGTTCAGAATCACCCTAGAGCTTGCCCTGACTATTTCTGGGATGGCTGGCCATCCCAAGGAGGCGGAGCTTAAAACGAATTATTGTTTCATGCGTTAGGCGGGAGGTTTCGCATCTGGTGTTGGTTTATCTGGGACATCTCTACGCTAACGTTTAAAATTTTCCAAGGTTATTTAGTCTCCACGATGCCTTTAATGGTCTAAAATAGGCGACGTCCAATGGTTGAGGCAAATGTGTGAAATTTGGAAGCAAGAGCACATATTGTATGTGGTTGTTTTCACAAAGCTGCATGACTTTTACCCTAATGTGGCTGTTGAGGTTATCTCCAATCAAAACTTTTGGGTCTTTCAGCCTTTGAAAATAGGGAATAGCTGCTGATCGAAACCAATAATCCTGTTTACAATTTTGCAGGTGACAGTACTCTTGTCTTTCAATATAGACTAAAAAAAATCTGTTCTATATTTAAAAATAACGCAATACTTGAATTCTTAGACTGACATGAAATATATTATTCTTATTGAGAGAGTAATCCACAATTAATTCAAAAATACACTTCGTGTTGACTTTAAATAGTAGCCGTATTTATTTTGAGAAATATTGTTTTAAATTGATAATGGAGTGTTCTTATATTCAAGAAAAACAATAAACTTAAGAGAAGATGAAACAGTACTTTTGCCAAATGGAACTATTCTTGGTTTAAATGTATTCAAAATCGCATTCGATACTTGTAAGTAGTTTTGAACAGAATTATCTTCTCCTTAAAACCAAAACACTTATAATTAAAGTAAATTTTTTATATTCATTCCAAGAATATTTAAAAAAAGAAGTATAACTATTCTTCATAAGAAACATACGATTTAGCGAGCATCAGAAGCCTGTTGCATCAGATTGTTATAGTATGAAGCATAGCATTAGATGTTCGACTATAGTTGTGACCAATTCGTTTCCTGATTTCGTTTTGAGTTCATTTTAAAATGGATGCTTTGTTAAGCGAATGGGGATTGGAAGATTTCATAAATCGGCTTAAATATAAATGCGATAATTGTATTCATTTATTTGCGTTTCTATGTACACGTAGGTATAAAATATTGCTTGCTTTATTTAAATTAATATGTAGAGAACTTTCTTAGGTATTTGGCGCCAATCATGGCGTCCTACTTTTCGTTTGTCAGATAAGTCAGCTACATATTTATATATTTGTTTGAGTGGCAGCATACATAATTATTATAGTAAAATATATAGTATTTCTAGGGATTATTTATAGGCTAATGTATCGATATTATACATGTTGGGCGTTTTTCAATATTCACAAGTGTCGACGTCGATGCTATCCCTTGTTTTCTGTTCTAATCAACACTGGTGGACTCTTCTTCACCGATAAATATTCAAAGATACCCAACGTATATAGCTTATTGTTTAAATCAACCCTAAAAGCGATATAATTGCCTATACATCCAAAAAAATTGTTTAAATTTAAAACTCTCAGCAGTCTCTAGAACTTTTGCATTAAAATGTTTTACTCAACTTTTATATTAACCGAATTATTGTATGTACTTGAAAGCACTGTTAAGTTGACGAATTATGTATAATGTTAAGTTTTGAAGTTCAGATACATTCGTATATGTATGTATACCTATTTCTAGCTTCATTGTGTAGAATAATAATTATTGTAATACATATTTAAATGCCGAATACTGTTTTTTTTATTGTATTACACATTATATAAATAAATATGTATTATATTTTAATAAAAATAAACTATATAAAATAAAACTATATACGTCCGAAAAAAAAATATTTTTAATTCATATATATGTCAAATTTGAATCAAGAAAAATAAAAGTATACCAAATATAGATACACTCAAAATACGAGTTTGCTATTATCAGAACAAGAATACATAAATTTTAAACGAATTATAACTCAATTATTGATACAAATATTAACCTATTCTTAATTGTAAGTAGTTTTTATATTTAAAACAAGAAAATCATATCTTGATATTCAAGATTATGATTCTATTACAATAGAGTATTGTTATACTTGCGGAATGGGGAATATAGCATAGCATTAATTCAAGATTATTAATCTTAATATTAGTATAGCTTTTTTTCCGTGCAGCGACTGAGACTTATCACCGCAGACAGGAGCAGATTACAACAATTAATCAAGGTCTGGAGAAAGTTCGAACTTGGGGCGACAGAAATTTGGTCCAGTTCAATGTAGCAAAAACCCAAAAGCCATGTTTACCAAGAAAGCCAATACGGTGGGCCCTGACATCATTATCGCAGGATCAACCATTCCTTAATACTCGTCAATCGGACTACTGAGTGTCTAGATCAACAGCAATATGACCTGGCATGACCACGTTGCTAACATCGCAGAAGCTTGGTACGCTATTTCGCAACAACAAACTGTATACACCGCAGCAACTGTTCTTGCTCTACAAATCGCAAATAAGTCCGTGCTTAGAATCTTGCTCACCCATCTCGGGTGCCTCACCTAAGCACACCCTGAAGCTGCTAGATTCCATTAAGAAAAGAGCTGTGCGTCTCGTCTGCTACCCGGACTTGACCCGGGATCTGGATAGTATGGTCAAAAATAGGCCACGTTCAGTGGTTGAAGCAAATGTGTGGAATTTGGAGGCAAGAGCACAAATTATATGTTGATGTTTTCACAAAGCTATATGACGTTAACCGTAATGTGGCTGTTAAGGATATCTCCAATCAAAATCTCTGCGCCTTTTAGGGAATAGCTATGGTTTGAAACCAATCTTCAGACAAACCATCCGCTTGTCTTTATGTTGTACTGGGTCCCTTCTGGCTCTCCTTCGGTCCATCCTGCATATGAATATTTCGCTTTATACACTGCGTATGGTGGAAGGAATGCCCCCTCTGCTGCTATAGAAGACATTACAGAAGTGCAGGTTTTCGTAAGATCTAGAACTTGCTACCTTTTCGGCTTATTACTTTTACTGCCTCATAGTTACCAACAAAACAACGTTCGTCGCCATTTACTCTCTTTTCTGGGGTGACATTAGCTAGCTATTGTTTCAAATTTTGAAGATATTCTTCAGTAACTTCCTATGACAATGGTTACATTTGGCTGTGTCATATTGTCCTTAAATCGTTTTTCACGTCTTCTTAACCTATATATGTACACAATTTGTCGAATGTCCGTAATTTTTAATGGAAAACCCCACTGGACGCATACTTACAGGGCTTCATTCAGTTGTAATTCCTCCTCCTTGGTGAGTACGGGTTGTCGACCATTTACGATCATGTGCTTCATGGTACCTCATTTGAACCGTGCTGTACGGCACAGCGTAGTGTTGTGCAGCAGATCATCATTACATCTGACCCCCGCCCAACTTATTCCATTTGCCTCTTAGATATTGTTGCTTCTTGTAAGCCCTTGGGATTTTAGAAATAAACCTGAAATTAACATAATATCGAAACTATTTTTTTGTATGATTCATTTACCCCCTACTTTGTTCTTAAATAACGCAACAAACTGCGCAGACAAGCCAGAATACTCTTTGAGAAATTCAATACAAATATAATTTCATAGATAAATAAGCAACATTTTTTGTGACATAGATGTTAAAAGACAATGCGTCATAGTTTCTGCACCTAAACAAAATTTAAAATCGATTAAAAACCGACATTTAAAAAATAATAAGTAGTACTTATGTGATTTGTTGAGAGCACCAAACACACACTACGATGATTCGAATGCAACTCGAACCATCGCTTCAAGACCCATCTTTCAAGATGGGTCTTGAAACATCAAAAAATAAAATGGCTGGCGAAAAATACGTAAAAATTTACATTACATTACAAAGTGGCTCATCGTACCCACTATGATTTACTTAGCCCCGTTTGACGGTACTTTAACTTCAAAAAATATTTTTATATTAGTCGCGTTCCGTTATTGGGGTAGTATTCTTAAGTCTGTCAATATTAGCTTTCTTAAATGTCTGAATAGATAATATCAAAAGAAATATTTGAAAATGGTAGATTTTATTTTATTTATTTTTTAATTTTTAAGAATTCTGGAACTTGTATGCATTATGTGTGTGTTTTGGCCCAAAAGAAATGATTTTACAACATAGTCAAATATTCGTGATTTTACTTAGTTAGCCCAGTCATATTAGGTCAAAATACCCCTCCATCTGGACATAATTTCCTAAAGATGAGCGAGCTACTTTGCATATATGAAGTACTAAGACCCAATACCAACATATCATAAATCAACACTCCTGCATGCTGCGCTACGACCGTCATCAGTCTTTTGACCATATTTCATTAACCGTTGAAAATTAAAAAAAAAATTTGAATAGAAAAGTTAAAGACCATGAAAAATACCCCTTTTTGGCGCTTATAAATTTTGCCTTATCTCTAATTTAAAAAATAAATAAATTAGTAATCAGAAAATTGAAATTTTGTTTGATTTTTGAAAGCTGAACACGGAAATTACATTTAACACTGTTTCTTTGTTTTATGAAATGTGATGAATAGAAGAAAATAATGGTAGAGAAAAACTGTGCTATTTGCAATTAAAGTTTGCAGGAGGGTGCAATAAAAAGAAGACTAAGCTCATTGAATGAAGCTAATAAGGAAATAAATGATGGAATTCTGCTACCAAGTACTCAAATTATAGTCCACGTCAATCGACGGAAGAAGTAGACTTCTTCTTCTTAAAGTGCTTATCCTCTGTGGATGTTGGCTATCACGTTGGTCCAAATTACCTTATTCAGTGGCGCTCTAAATAGAGCTGTTTATGTCATTTCGGTAAATATTCGTAGATTTTGCAGCCACCATATTCGTCTGCATCCTGCTGGCCTTCGACCCTCTATTTTCCTCGGTAGTGTTAGTTGAAGAAGGTGATATTTTTAATTTCGCGTGATATGCCCGAAGTATTCCACTTTTCTGGATGTTGAGAGATAGTTTGCATAGTATGTTACGGATCTTGTTAAACGTACCTCTTGCTTTGTCGATTCGGCATCTTATTTCTCGAGAGTGGTCCCAGTCCTTATTCAATGTGCAGCCCAGGTATATAACTATCTCGGCCATTGTGAGAGCTACATGGTTAGCGGTAAATTGTAGGTTGCCGATGACATTTTTACTGATAATTAATGTGTGTCTTCTGACAGTTTAATTTTATACCATATCTGTTGCATGCAGTCTCTACACGGTCTATAAGTCTTTGAAGTCCTTCAGCAGTAGCTGCTATAAGAACGGTATCATCAGCATATCTTAGGTTATTTATTATTTCTCCGTTTACTACAATTACATATTCTATGTTGTCCAATGCCTATTTAAATAGTGAGATCACGTTAAGTAGGAGAGGCGACAGTATACAACCTAGACGCACTCCTCTCCAGCAAAGTAAAATATCAGGGCCGGAAGCAGGAACTTGTAAAGGGAGCTGAACTATAATCTGGTTCATGTACTTTACGAATTAATGTCGCTCCGTTAAATTTCAGAACGCATTATATGATTTGCGCAGAAGAGACGCAAATGCCAAGCTACTAAAACTTATCGACGCGACGCGACGTTTGGTACGCAAAGTAACACATTATGGTATGTGTGAAAATATCATCACTGCAGTAGCTCTGCACTATAGTACAAATATTGGGAAAATAGTTGTTGTTGCTCAGGATGTAGACATCATATCTAAATAACGACAGACTCATCACGACTGCAAAGATGCCCTATTTTATCATGTATGTCTGTCGGGATGTGATTCCACCTACAGTCTTTTCGGAAATGAGGAGGTATCTAAGTTTATTGGATAATGAAGAATGGCCTAGAAATTCAGTAAGTGTTTTCATTTACAGAGATGCAATCAAGTGCCATATTGAAATAGCAGAAGTTATTTGGTAAATCAAAAAATAAAACATTAGATAAACACAGATTTTAAATCTATTGCTAAAAAAAGTTGCAACTAAATTTTGATTTAGCTCCAACATCAGCAGATGTATATCACCAAGTTCAGAAATGGCTTGGAAATGATTTTGATCCTTGTCAGTGAGGATATACTTTGGTGGACAATTCACCATATCCTATATAAACAACCCTTTCGCCAGCACCAGTGAAAAGCATGCACTTAATTAATGTCTTGCAATTGTAAGAACTGTTATGACCCTGGAATGCTCAGCAACGTGTGGTAAATGTAAGGTATTGTCGTGCGACATCTCGCCAAAAGTGGACATAGATGAAACTCAGATTGTCGAACTAGATGAATAATCAAAATGTTACATTAACATTATTTATTTTCCTTTTAAAACATAGCTTACTGTATAAAACAAATTCACTTATTAATATATATAGTTCCTGTTTTTGTTAGAAATTTTGTTCGGAAATACAAGAAAGACAAAGAGATATATTATATTTCAACTATACGTTTGTTTAACTGCCACATCTGGAAGATTAATATAAATCTAATTTCTGAGTTCAACTTCCGAAATCCAAAAAAATCCAGTTTTCTGATTATTAATTTAAATTTTTCTAGGAAACCGCTAGAGACATAACAAAAGTTATATGAACTAAAAATATCTATTTTTTCATAGTCTTGCACATTTTTTTATATTTCGAACGGATAATGAAATATGATCACCAAAGTGAAAATCAGCTTCCTTATACCAAGATAGTGGTCGTAGGACAGCATGAACTTTGTTGGTTTTTGGTATATTTTTACTGGATATCCATATGCAAAATATGATCTTAGGGAATTATTTCCAGGTAAATTTCTAATATGGCTGGTCTACAGTGACACTAAATGGGCACGAAATCGCTTTAAGCATTTACACGGGAACTTGAACCGATTTTAATTGAGATAAACCACCTTTTTTAAGAATATCAAAATATCAATCCTCTAAAACAGTTTTATCAATGTTTTATATGGGTATAAACGTTTCCTACTAAACCGTTTAGGCGAAAAGTATAATTGATGAAGCGAAACATAGCAGTCTCCATGATAGCCCTATCTTAATCTAATGGAGTTGTATCTTTAGCGATCTCTGCAGTTGCTTTCAAACGCCTTTATTAACGTGCAAGACTTAGCAGAAACTATAGGAAGAGAGAGATTGTCATCTTCTCAGACGGCAAAAAAAGCCATGAAAGCACTGAGCTCACCAACAATAAGCTCCAGAATGGCATGGGAATGCCTAGATAGGCTAGACGAACAAGGCAAAAATAACAAATTATGCCTTCAATGAATACCATGACAGCACACGCTAGGATAGGAGACAACGAATAAGGAGACCAATTGGCAAAAGTAAGAGCACAGACTCCTCTTTTAGGACCGTTGTGGCATAGGGATGCATCCCAACAAGGAACAGTTCAGGAAAGAAGAGCGAAACAAATGGATCAGATTATGAGAACGTCTTCCAGGGTTAAGGCAATCAAAGATGTTTCTAGGGCCCCTCACCCAGGAAGATGAAAAAACCTTATAACACTAAATAAGAGCAATCTCCGCATCCTCACCGGCTTTCTTAATGCCGATGCCGGTTGAAAAGGCACCTGGAAAGAATAAAAAATAAAAGCGAGGATAGTTGCCGGTTCTGTGAGGAGGGGAGGAATGAGCCCCAAGATCTTCATGCATTCACTTAACGTCCGAAAAGATTTCAGATCTAGATGTGCATTGTTATGTTTGCTGTTTAATTTTATCCACCCTCGGCTAATAGTTCAAAGTTTATATACAGCCATCCGTCAGCAGGCAAATCACTGGGCAATATGACGTGTTATTAAAGGACTACGTCAATTAGATGCATGAATTAACTCTTTCGCGCGCTGCTCTTGAAAATAATAACCAGATGGTGATTTAAAATTAAATTATTCGATTTGAATTCCGTTCAAGAACGGTATATCCAGTTCGTGAAATTGACAATTACTAGTTTCATTTTATACTTCGTGATTTGGGACTGAAGAATATATTTCAATACATTATTCAGATTATTCAATAAAATACATTCGCCCAAATATAGGTCTTCTTATTATTTATTTTTATTCACCATCTGATGGTAAAATTAGTGCGCTAAATCTAACCGATTGCGACCAGATTGCGATAGGGGAAGGAATATGTGGATATCAGTTGATTGATTCCTTTATGTGATCAAAAAATAAATAAATAAGGATTCATGACTACTGACTGAACTTTAAGTACGATTTCTTGTCAACCCTGGAAACGGTTGCAAATGCCATTAACTTGGTAAGCGGTTACCCATTGCTGACTGCAGATGAAAAAGGTATTTAGTCACGATTCCTAATTACTATTTGCTCCAGCTTTGAGTTCGTAACGAATTGGATAGGACAAAAATAATTAGCACCTACCTAGCCCAAACTAACACTGAGCACTAATCATTAGGGCAAAAAAATACCTCCAAGTTCATTATTCCATTTTATTCTATACATTTTCATAATAGGGCTATTTTGAAATTGTTAATGCAGCGTAAGGCATAATAAGCGTTTCCTTGCGTCGATTGACGCAAGGCAAGGGTCTTTATATTTATCTTTTCACCCTGTTTGTGCCCAAAATTAGCTTATCAGATGTCACAGCGTTATAATAAATGAACTGGGGAGCTTCGACCGCAACGAGAAACCCGCCCACGCGAACTGATGCTCAAGGTCTCGGTATATATTTGTTTCTGCCAAGAAAAACGATCAGAGTTAATCGTATAGAAACTACTTTTAAATTGCACAAGCAATATGGAGATTCTAGATGAGTATTAGTAGCAAAATCGATTGATTGTTAATTAATTGAAAATATGCACCGTAAAACAGGGTTACTTTGGCAGATTTTGACCTATTTTCAATTACTTGGAAAATCAAACTTTTTAAAATAGCAGCGTGTCTTATGCCCGAGTGGCCAAATATGGTTCGTTTTCATTAACGGACATTAGGAAAACAAATGTGGGGTGCCAAAGTAGGCAGAGTTTTTAGGTTACTTTGGCAGCACGTGAAAATCTAATTTGCGTCAATGTATTAAGCGTTCTTTGACACCAAAAATCATAAATTATATAGGCAGCTTTGAGTTTGGTCCAATTTTCAATCATAATTTCGGAGTTATTAAAGTTATAATGCATTTTTAATAGCTGATTTATTTTTTAAATCAATATGAAAGAACAACTAAAAAAATAATTCTGAAGGTAAAATAAACATAATTCCTTTTGGAGTTTAATAAAAACACAGACAACTAAATAATGTTTACATCCTGTCCTTTACAAAGAAACATTCACATCTTTCAAGGAATCATCACCATCAAATTCTTCGTCTGTACAGGAAACAAACATAAAATGGATCTAAGCTCTCCTCATCCCAGAAGCCATAAATCCATTTTATGCATTTACTACAACAAATCCAATCAGGGCCTATGTAATTTTTCCATTTTCTAAAGCAAACTGCGCAGATGTTATCTGTAGTTTGGACGACTCTTTTTGCTGTTGCGGTATTTTTGTATTTGAAACTGAAGTTGTAAGTGGTGCGTCGTCGTTACTATCATCGTCGGTCACTATCATCGTCGTAAAGCCTCGTTTTCACGATGATAGTTTTTTCGATAATTGCTGTCATGATAGCAACTATGACAAAAATTGTCACCCTATAGACAACATGATAGTCGCTGTCGCATTATGGCGATTGCGTTATCACACTATCTCGTTTAACTAGATAGTTGAAAGTACTCTCACGATAGTTCTGGAATTATCGCGTCTACTGTCACAGTGTATAAAAGACTGATAGAGTGATGGTTCACTTTTCTATCTAGTTGTTTGACGCGTATTTCTGTTGTTTCGTTTTACACTGTTTTGCGTCCAAAATTGATGAACGGTTTGATGTTTTAAGTTTTTAGAAGAATATCAAAGGTGTTTATGGAAAAAAATCTGCAGATTTTAAGAACAGAGTGAAGCGGGACCATGCTGAAGAAATTATGTTGCTATTATCAGGGCTCGCTACAATTAAAGAGTTTCGATAGAAAATTTGGAGCATTAGATGTACACATAATCAAGAAATATCTAAGGTAAAGAAATCTATGGGAACCGGATTAGGCGCTAGTGATGTGTATAAACCTAAACTAGTATGGTTTGCCTTTGTTGATAGTATTTTGAAACAGAATTTGGAGGAAATTAATGATTCAGAATCAAATTTGGTAAGGTTTGATATATATTTTGTAAATTTTGTTAATGGAAACTAAATGATTATAACAATTATTGAAAAAATTAATATATTTTCTGCGCAAAAAAAATATTACCGTGCAGTTCCCTTTCTTAATTATTATTCGATCATCCTATACTGCCAATCGACTGCTCCTCCTCCCACAAAGTAGTTAGCAAAGGATTACCTTTTTTGTCAAACTGGTAAATAGTTTCATTGCCAAGCTGCTCTTAAATCAATCAGATAATTTGGTCTGCAATCATTGCGGCAGGATACAGGGTGATTTATGAAAAATGCCTAAAAATATTTCGTCGATTATTACAAAAACTATTCATTTTCG
>MU186423.1:3245-36155 GCA_016904865.1 Pissodes strobi
TTTTTTGAGAAAAATAATTGTTTTTATAGAAAAGCTGATTACTTGGCCAATTTACGCCAAAAACAGTACAAGAAGACACTTTAGAAATAATGATGCAGCACCCTCTGAAATATAAGGCCGTAAAATTAAGAATAGCAGTAGCCAATATGGCAACCCAAATTGGGAACGAAACTAAATGCTCTAAAGGGCATATTTCAAGTTTTAATAATATAAAATATGTTTAAAATTGTGAAATGTGTGCATTTGCAGTGAACAATTTATACGTAACAAGTAATTTATTGTGTTGATGTCAAGCACATTGCTCTGTGTTCGTGAAAATGGACTCCCTACTACACTACACCTCCTAATTACTCTACATTATGCAATTATATACTTATAGTTTATAGTTAGGAACTGATTGCTCTGGTATAAGGAGTGTTGCCACAAATATCTATTACAATTTCAGAGCTGATAATACATAGTAATATCTAAAATAACCGAATTATTAATATTCACGTACTGTCTGCCTGAAGTAAACAAACAAGTCTTTAAGGTTTTCAATTTGTGGCTTTATAATAATAATTCCTACTTACCTATTAACTTTCACTGCCTTTTGACTTTACATATAATAAGTTTTAGATAGACACAAATATTTTTTAGGCTACATAAGAGGTTTGATTTACTTAGGATACCTAAACACTTTTTTGAATTATACACAAATGATTTAGATTTTAGACACATTAGGTATTATTTTTTAATTTCCTTATGCATATAAACTAGGACTTGATAGTTAAATACTATTATTTTTGGGTAAAGATTTTGATGCTCTTTGAGGTTTTTATTTCTGTCGTATCTTAAGCACACATCGTTTTTCTTTTCAAAGGTTTTAGACAATATTAATATCTTACCTATGTTAGTGGAGAGAATGCGGCGAAACAATAAGACTATTACCCCCAAATGCTCTTGCTTGCAGAACTCAGTGAAAGACAAGACACATTAACGTTTCTTGTCTCGTGCCACTATCCGACTAAAGTCAGAAACCTTGTGAAAAAGTTGTCAGCCTACCTACTGTCAATCTTGATAGAACGCAATATAAAATATAATTTTCAGAATTAAAAAGGTATTAAATTTTGAATAAATCATTAAAATGTGTGCGGTATTAATAATTTTCTTGGCGGATGGCATTATTAGCAGTAGTAAAACCTGAAGTTATTATATGCCCCTAACTAAATTTAAAGCTTAATTTATTTTAGCTACAATAAAATACTTCTTTTTTTTTTAATGAGCCTTAACAGACTCCGGGTATTTGTTTTTCGTTTTCATCATCAATGATGATGATTTCGTTCCACGCATGCATAATTTTATATCTATCATATATGTTTTCCATTTTTATCCACAGATCCTTAATTTTTATCCTTGAGATTGCATCGACCAAAAGTGTAGATCGTAACCCTCTATCGGGTCTGCAATACCAAGGATCTATGAAAAAAATATATTTATGTGGCAAAGACATCTTTTTAAAATACAATATCTCTTCTCATAATCTTTTGTGTATGAAAGTGATACTCAATAATAAGGAGTTATGTAAAAAGCATAAGTACACAAAAGGGGCTCCTGCAGAAAGCAAAGTATCTCGAGCAACAAAAGATATATTCAATATGCAGTAGTTAGTAGCATGAACCAAAAAAGTTGTAGGCTAAGAAACGATCCCTTACCAAAGAGTAAACATTATTTGCCCTTACTATAAAATATCAAATTAAGGCGCCTGAAGGAGACAGGCCCTAAAAGCAACATTATGTTAACTTATTTATGTCCAACGTTTACCACATCTGGTAGGTACATAAAAATCCAGTAAACGATATAAAATGCTCAAAGTTCCGTATTTTCAATTACCTTTTATACCGCTACACTAGACGTAGACCAAATAGTCAGAAAAATAAAATTTGACGACCTTACAAATAAAATTTCTACAATAGTCGACGCAAGCACCACTTTTTAAGCTTAAAATGAGTTAAATTAAGTTTATTGTTGAACTACAATAGTAAAAGTATCGTAAAATCAAAGGACGTAATAAAATCTATTGTAAATTGGGCTTGACAATAAAAATGTAATTCAATAGGAAATTTTACTATGGTGGCATGGTGGTCCGTTCGTAGTGAAGCGATTCAACAGCGCAGTGTAGAAAGTAGAATGCGAGCGGTAGAGGATGAAATAAATAGAGAGAGAATCAGAAATATGAATCGAACAATCGAAAATAAACGCATAAAACAATTTCTCATGGCCAGGTTAATATTTCTAACGAACCGGAGACGCGAGTTCGAAATAGTATATTACGATAATAGTTTCAAAAGACAATATTTTTTCGCACGAGCACGAAATTAGGAAACGACCAGTTTGCAGGGAGTTTCCTAACGTGCGAGTGCGCTAAATGACTTTAAAAATTTATATTTTATGTTATATTGTCTATTTTGAAAGTTTATGTAATAAACCTTGACCTATAGCATAATAACATTAATAAAAGAAAATACGTAGATAATCTCAGTGTGATTTAGTCCTACATACTAACATGCGTAAATAAAAATCACAATGATGAAAACAGTGAACCAAATGTTTCAAATAACGTGTCTTTCATCTAAGCATCCGGCAAACAACTCAGGCACTCTCTTAAAATGTCACCTTTCTCTGCATTAGATTGTTTAATAATAAAAACTAACAAGTAGGATTATATAAGAAAAATGGGTTTCAAACAACATAATATCAACCTACCTACAAGCAGTGGGATTCGAATCTACTGTGGCGGCCAGGGCCAGCATCTGATTTATTTTAAGAAATGTTTGAAAAATTTGTTTAAAACAATAATAAATAAAAAAATAATTTAATTTAATTTTAATCGTTCAAAAATTAAATGAAGTCTCGAAACAAAAAACCAGGGAGAAAACGTTCAAATAAAATAAGAAGTTTATTTTATCAACAAGATTTATAAACAAGTTAAAGTTTAGCTTTCACGAAATAAGGCCGGAATCGCGAAAATAAAAAAGTGGTAATTATTTTACCTAATAGAAGTGGACAACAAAAGCACCAAACGCGGTTCAATTAAAAATAATAATCACTTATTATTGCTATATCTTTCAATAAACGGCATGGTGTCTAAGTTCACACGATTCGGGATCCGATTTTAAAACGCGGTGACGTATACTGTATATTTTTATTCGACTGCATCACGCAACTAGAGAAAACTAACTTCATGAAATAGCAACATGAAACGCAAACCTAAAAAGCCCAGGTCCCCCAAACTTTGTTCTAAAAAAACACTATTGGCCAGGGGGCGTGTAATGGGAAAATTTTCCAGCGAATTAAAACGAAAGACAAAAAGACATGACCTTAAGAGGTTCAAGTAACCGCTTGGACTTTAAACCTGCACATGTGTGAGCTAATTCCCGTACCTAAGCTGGGCATGAATAATTTTGAATACTTGGATTCGAATGTAAAAAGCTAGTTAAAACTGGAAATGTGTTTTCGTCGAAAATTGGGGACAATTGCGTAACCTCACAAGTGAATTTGTGCAGGTGTACAGGTTCTAGATTTTTCTGGGGGACAAACTGCGTCAAAAAGCTGCTATAAAAGCGCGAAATTATCGGAGAAAATTCAGTCTCAACATACTCTTCACTTGCAGCACGTCTTAATGTCCGAACTGGGACTCGGGTAATTTTTATAAGTCTATCCATTTGTAGTGGGTCCTTATGCCCGATTGGGGCGCTAGAAATTTATAATATAACTTTGATTTTTCAAGTCAGTTACTATGGTCACAGTATTGACCAATCCGAAATTAGTGCCTTTCAGTTTAAAGGCTCTTGGAAATAACTAAGTAATTAAGTAAATTTAAATCGTCCGTCGGTTCGAAAAGTAAAGTAGAGAAACGTGGTTGAAAATTCGTCGTACGTCGAGGAAGAAGATGGTCAAATAGGAGCAAAGGCGGCTACAATGGCAGCTTCCGGGTTAACACTATGCGTTAGACAGTAAGTTTAGTTTTAAATCATAATGTGTACAGTGCTTGTATATTTGGAAACATTTAATATTGTATGGTTGCAAGAATTTCATGAGTATTTCAGTAAACCAATTCAGTGCTAGCGATAGACAGTAAGTTTAGTTTAAAGTCATAATGTGTAGAGTGGTTGTATATTTGAAAACATTTATCGTTGTCTGTCTGCAAGAATGTCATGAGTATTTAAGTGTTAGATAGTATAAGTTTAATTTTAAATAATGAGGCGTAGAGTGCATGTATATGTGGAAACAGTTATTGCTGTATGTATTCGATATTTAGATGAGTATTCCATTAAAATGATAGTGCTAGCATACTCCGTATTTTATTCACTTAATTCACTGCGGAAAAGAATATTGCTGAGTGAATTTATTTTTTTATTTCATAATTGTTTGATTGGCTAGTAACATATAATATTCTAGGAAAGTTGATACACTGAAAAAAATTCACAGTGACTAAATAATAATACCAGTGTGATTTTCTTTTAATGTGCGAGGACTGATAGTCTGACGCTGTAGATACGAGGTCACATTAAAAAATAAGTGAATAAATTTAGCCACTATTCTATTAAAATGCTTCCTTTCAATTGTTTTATTAATTTCAAAACGAAACTAATGTGGCATACATTCATTTATTTTAATTTAATATACCTGATAATAGAATTAAGTACTGGTAAGAGGCATAAAGTGGTTTTCAACTAGATGACGAAATATGGGTGGTTGTTCAAGTGTATGGGTAAATAATTTTACGACGAAAATAGGGTGTCAACACACTGGTACTGCGAACCCGGTTACCGATAATGAACAAGAAGTGAAGAAAAGGCCGAATTCACAGTAAGTAAAGGAATAGGGTAAATCGGCGTTCATTACACTACCGCCAAATTAAGAATAGATGTCGCTACACATACGGAGACAAAAACCTTTAAATTTGAAGAAACCATGAATCTCCTTTGTTCGTATCCATTTAGTAGTAGTAGTAGTATGATCCGGCGCGGCGTACAGGCACTGTTTTTCCTGTTTTTCATGTTGCTATTTAATGGAACCATTTTAAACTCACATTGCACGTAAATATCATAATGCTACATCTGTAATTAAATTTAAAACCTAGTTATGTAACTATAACTTCTAGAAGTGTAATATCCTGCTTTGTAATTGTAGCCTTGAAAAAGGAAACGAAAATTTTCGAAAGCTCGGCGTATGTAGAAAAAAAGTTTCACTTTAGCCCTAGACCGTTACAACTGTTATTCTATATGTCGATTGTACGAGACTCCTTTGTGTACGATATTCGCGTTCTTAGTTCTCCAAAGACATATATTGCAAACTTTCTTCCGAATAATTTCTGTAATGTCATGTACCGACCGACCCGACGGCTTGCTTATAAATCCGTACCATAGTTCCTAGAAAATAGAAGTATTAATTGCAAATAGAACAAGGAAAGCACTCAAAAACGAGAATTGGCGAATTTTCAAATAAATCCAATACTCGCAAAATTCCGGCGTGAAGAAATTCAAAAAAAATCTCAAAAATACTACAAATTCTAAGATAATAATTTGGCAAACAAATTCTCCATCCCAAATCGGTAATTTAACTTAAAAAATATGATTGCATCCACAAAAAAAATTTACCGGTCTTTACGCCACAAAGTTTAAAAACAAATAAATTTAACCCATTTTGAGGTTCTGCTTTGCTGGACGGGATTCACCCAGAAACTTAGTTTGAGATGTTTCGGACCGCCCAACTAACGGTATCTGACCTCAGTCATAGTCCACTGTTCCATTTCATCCCCCTCCTGCAGTATTACGGTGTGTTGTCCGGTAGTGAAAAGAGTGTGCTCAAAGGAAAGTTGGCTCAATGGTATTATATTTTTGACCCTTCAAGATCCGGCTCCCCCCGGCCTGAATACCAGCGTGAATGAGGATTTCTTTTGGCTATGACGCCCAATTCTTCCTCCAAGAGAATCAACGGTCAGAACGATAACCACGTGTTCACCCAAAATGACGACAAAGGAAACGCTATAAAACGCGTGATGACACGATCGAAGACGAAACGAAAGTCCATTTTGAAGTTATAGTATTACACTAGGTTGTGGCCTGTACTTCTCAGCAATTTAGCCAGTTTCGACCACTGTCTAAAGTTAGCTAGAGCTGGGACGACAATCACAGATAGGTTACATCTTTAATTGTGGGTCTGTGGTATTAACGGCAGAATATCCAGCATGGTAAGTATATACTCTTTAAGATTTCGACGTTAACAAATACTTAAAAAAATTCAAGGATGCACGGTTGGAGGTTAGCCCAAGTAACCAGTTTCTATCAGGACCTCTGATATCCCTGTAGGACTAGCACGCCGATCTCCTACTAATCACGCTCCCACGTGCAGGAATGACCCTTCACTATATGACTTACCCCTTGCAATTTACCAAACGACCAGATCTTATAATTCGATCCCAACGAAGCTGAACACGTTTTTACCCGCAAACCACGTGCACAACCATGCAGAAGTCACCAAACCTCCTTCCAACATGTGAACGCCATCGAAGTCAAACCGAAAGACCATTTTGAGATTATGGGTCAGATGTTTGCCACGGTGTTGCAACGACTCATAGGCAGGAGTGTATTGCCTATGGTGTGCTTACTATTAAACATATTGTCCATTCTAGGAGCTTAATTTGGGAATTTATATAACAAAGCGTAAATTTGAATTTCCGTTCAATTTAATCTCGCATTTCAAGGAAACCCTACGCAACGGTCTAGATGTTTTATTGTTGAATCTACTTGTGTGTATTGTCACGCCACCAGCGTGAAAAGATTACCAAGTGATATTAAATTTAATATTTCCAAAGATAATGTACTATAGGTATAAGATATAAATATATTTCTTGCCCTTAATTATTCCTCTAAGCCTCACATTTTGCTTTTGAATTGACAATTTTGAAATCAAGAAAAGGGTCAGAGGCAATGTAGGAAGTGTCAATAATAATATTTTACTGTTGATTTTATATTCTGATAACAACAACTATACATTTACTAAGCTTCTCTATAAGTAAAATACATTATATTAGAACCACAGGTAGTAAACCACCATTCCACAAAATTTAGGTGCAATAAAATTCAAAATTAAATTAAAATATTAAAAGATGGTTACTATTGTCTCCTGTAAAGCTCTATTTCCATGATTTAGTCGCGGTTAAAATATTGGACGGTTAAGGATTATTTATCTGAGTTATAAATATTAGATAAATGAATAAATTCATTCAGTTTCATTCTGGTAACCGCAGATTACCATATCTAAGGTTAACAACTTAAGAAAAATAAAGGAAACTGTTTAGTATACATGGAAAGGACTTTATTTCAAATCTTGACCCACAGACAAGAGATCTTCTTTATTTACAAACTTCATAGATCTTTACCACTTGTGACTGAAGAGCCGCCGACCGCTTTGTCCGAGACCGGCCTTTAGCATAACAAAGGTTACTTTTCCACACTTACGGGGTATTACACGGACAGGTAGACAAAAGGTCGCTTTTTGTATCGCTATACTGCTACTAAATAGTTGGTAGGATTCCTTTTGGCGGACACGCAGGCCCACAGTAGCGTAGCAGAATGGTTATCTTAAAATGCCACAATAATTGTATGCTGGCACTCAATGAAACAAATTGTTTTCGGACCCTACGAAGCGTTAAATTCCGAGGTCGAGAGCGAAATATGTATAAATAATATTGAAAAACTAATCAGATTGTCTGATATTTTGCCTAAATAGTAATGCTGCACTTACTCATATTACAACAGAGGTTTATTTAATATCACGGCCTGTGCACTATCCCACTTACGGCCAAGTCATTGCTAACCTGCGTAGCAAGATCCATCTAGTCTAGTCATATAACTAACCAACAGAAAAAAATAGATTTTTTTTAATCTCTAACTCGTATATTGAGGTAGATAACCCCTGCAATTGTGATAATGGCAGGGATTTTCATCTATTATTTTGTGACATTCATAAAGTACATACAAGGTATAGCTGGAGCATGCTAAAGAGCATACATCGAGACACACCTTCCGCTCTTAACTGTCAAAAAATAATCTGTAGTATAGTAATAGCACAAACGATATTGCGTAGCTATATTGTTTGTGGTAATAGTACACACGAGTTCAGCATTATTATTTCGGCAAAAAACTTGAAGGTGCAGCTTAGTTTTTCAACTTACCCGGCATCGTACATTTTTCACCCTCCGATGCCAGGCTTGCCACCCGTTCCAATTTAATCCGCAATTAATTATTAAGGAAAATAAGCCTTTTAGCAATGTTGCCGCAAGCTGCAAGCCGCTTTGATCTAACCAAAACGATGGGTTTTGTCTTGCGGTTTGTTTAGTGTAAGTAGTACTTTTCTTGTCTTAAGATCAGATTATCTAAAAATAACGTTGTCCACACATATAAAAGTGTTTAAGTGTAACTTTAATGAGATACTATTATTTTTTACTTATACAATTAAGTACAAAAATTAACTCTTTCACAATTTAATCCATTAAGAGCCCTTATAAGGGTGTCCTCATTTCAGCATTTCTCGCGGGTATGGCTCTGTTCGGTCGAATGCGCAGATTGTCACTGGTTTTGATGTTTAAAAAGCGCTGTTGCCTTTGTGTAAATTAAAGAAATACTGCTTTAATCTTCTTTATTAGGTTTACTTCCGGAAAAATATTTCAGCTGAAAAGTTGGCATCACGTGGCAAACTTTAACGCCTGTCAAATCAGTTTAAAAAGTGTCGGATGGGTGGCGGAACCGGTAGAGAATAGTCAAAACTGTTGTTGGCTCCATGTTTATTTCATTTTATTTTATTTCATTTTATTTGGCAGTGGCACACACACTGAAGGGAGATCCTATGGCACTCGCGAGCGGTGTGTGTGCGAAGATGCTGATTGACACGGTTCTTGAATAGCTGTAGGTTGTAATTTGGGGGAAAAAGATGTCCTGGGAGTGAGTTCCACTGTGATGCAGTGCGCCAGACAAAGCAGTCCTTGCAAAGCGATGTTCTAGGTGTTTCCAGTTGTACGGCGAACGGGTGAACTCTTGCCGTGAAAATTTCTGTAAAACAGGGAGATCTCGGCTACGTGTCTACAGTGTTCTAAACTATCCAGATCCAGGGTCAGCTCCGGGTCGCCGACGAGACCCACAGCCCTCTTCTGAATGGAATCCAGCATCTTTAGGGTATGCTTAGGTGCTGCAGTTCAGTGAGCAATATTCTAAGCATGGTCTTATTTGCGCTTTGTAGAGCAAGAGCAGCTGCTGAGGCGTATATAGTTTTTTGTTGCGAAATAGCGCACCAAGCTTCTGCGAGGCGGATTCTGTGATGTTAGCAACACGGTCATGCCATATTGCTATTCACAGAGATACCCAGTCGTTCGATTTGCCAGGATGAAGGAAGGTCGATCATGCCATAATGACGTAAGGGCCCACCGTATTGGCTTTCTTGGTAAACGTGGCTGCTTGGGATTTTGCTGCATTGAGCTGAACCAAATTTCTGTCGCCCCAAATTTGAACTCTCTCCAGATCTTGATTAATTCTTGTAATCTGCTCCTGTCTGCGGCGATAAGTCTCAATCGCTGGTAAAGGTTTTTCTAATCTAAACTGGAAGACAAGGGTACTGTCATCTGCAAAACTGTAAACAAGATTATTGGTTATAGATGAGGAACAGAGTTGGTGATGAAAGTATTGCGCCCTGAGGCACTAATGGTGAATGTCTCTGAGATGTGTCCGCATCACCTGCAACGTGCCGAGATCGGTTCTTAAGGAAGCTCGAAAGTCAGCTGCAGAGGGACGGTGTCAGTCCGAAGGACCGTAGTTTGTTGAGTAATTTGTCATACCAGACTCTGTCGAATGTCTTCGAGATATCCAACGCAATCGTTCGAGATTCTCCATAGTTCTCAATTGCCCTACTCCAATATAAGTGATATAGGCCAATATATCTCCTGTTAATCTCTCTTTGTGGAAACCGTATTGGTTATCACTAATTAATCTGCCGGTCTCGAGGTACTTGAGTAGTTGCTGATTGACTACACGTGTCATGATTTTGGAGATTATTGGAAGCAAGGCAATTGGGCGATAGTTTGAGAGCGTGGTTTTCTTGCCTTTTTTGGAACAGGTTGCACTCGAGCGATTTTCCAAGAAGATGGGTAAATCCTTTTTCGGTAAGACAGAGAAAAAAGTCTAGAAAAAATGGGTGTTAGTTCGTTGGCGCAGTTCTTTAACACGATGGCAGGTATTCCGTCCGATCCTGATGCCTTTTGCGTATCTACTTTTTTCAGGATTTTACGAATATCACGGTGTTGAAATTTAACTTCTGCTATGGTAGTGTTGATGTTAGATATGGTGGGGAGAGCCTTGCTTTTGGGGGGCGTTTAAGATAGAGTGCGATTGGCTGTAGTCGCCATGATGCTGTGTCAAAGGTTCTGTAAAGTTATTACTTACTGCCTTTGCTACCGACCAGAAATTCCTGGAGCCACTGGGGCATTGCAAAAGTTTATTCCTGATCCATTGATTATGTTTGTCCTTAGTTTCGTCAACCACACGCTTGCATTCTTTTCTCGCTTTGGCAAAATAATTGCAATTTTCATCGGTCTGATTTTGCTGCCAATACTTGTAGGCGTGCTGTTTCCTACCTACAGCTCTTTCTCATCTTCTGTCGAACCAGGGCTTTCCTTCTAACGGTAACTTGATAGAATTTGGGATGTATGCTTCCATTCCTTAGGTGATTACTTGCGAAATCCCTTCACAGCAGACTGACGGGTCGTCAGCGCCAATTGGTAATTAATTGTGTTCATGATTAGCTGACGTCCACCTTATTGTCCATAAAGTCTGGTATGTAAGAGAATTTCATCTGTTATAAACTAAAACGTCCGAGGTAAGCTTTGGTCACGTATTATATTTTTCCTTTCTCGAATAACCTCACTAATAAAGGACGAAGGTACAAAGCGCATCAAGCGATGTTGCCTAATTTTCAAATCTTCCTTAGAACATAAGTTTATTACGAAAATCCGAATGGTTAGTTCATATGCGTTGAGTCGACATATTTTTGAGTGTTCATTGCTTATATATTTTTTTTAATCATTAAAAGTGAAAAAAGAAGTAACTCTGATTTTTAAATTGAAATTGGTTTCACGCTTCGCACCTCACCTAAAATTTTACAACTCTGAATAAATAATGTACCGACTGAAAAAGAAATGTAAACCATAATTTTTTTTTGTTTAATTTGAGAGATAGTTAATAAAATAAATGTTAAAAATTAACCTAAACCTATAGGGAGAAACATTAAATATTTAATATCAGCTAGGTACCTAAATAAGTGGTTAAAGCAGTAGACGTCAATTGAATGCCTTATAGAAACATGATGATTGAGTTGGTTTATAGAATGTTGTTAGCTTTGCTTGAATCTTTAGGACGAAGATAAATAAGTATAGTACGCCAATGGTGTCAAGAGGTAAAATAATAGGTAACCTGTAAAAATAAGGGTCATAGCCGGTTGGAGCAAAATCACAGAGGAATGCCGACAGGTATCACTGATACGGCGAAGGTAAAAAGTAATAACAATGCTATAAAGCTGGATTTTTTAAAGAGACTGTAAGCAATCATGGTAGCTCTTTCATTATCAAGTAGATGACACAAGCTATTTTCCTTCACATACCTACGCTTTGACAAACCTTGGCAGCGTCGGGAAATTTGCTCAGGCAATGAACTTGTCTTTATTTTTTGGATACCCAATATCATTTTTATCTATTATTCGAATAATAGATATATTTAATATCATATTTAACCTTAAAATCAATTTGTCAACAATTCCAATTTTTGCTTGTTATTTCGCACGTGAGCATTGCAGAATTATTCTATTCATGAGAGTTCCATGTTGTGACTCAGATTTTGCATGGAACTAAAAGTAATTAATAGTGTCTTATTTAATGTATCCAAAACAATAAAAAACAATCATCTTTGATTTGAATAAATAAATATGAAATATATTTCAAGTTTTTAGCGGTCACTAAGTATGGTACTTAGACAACCTTACTGTATTTTCCTCTTTCCTACTTTGTATGGATGTTACGAAACGAAGTGTTTTGCCGATTTATTTACTGTTGTCTTTGACTCCTTCATATTCCACGTAGTGCAAATTTTTTATGTGGACAAATTAAAAATGTTTTACCTTGCTTGTTTGCGATGTTGACCTATTCTTTTCTTAATAGAACGATGGGTAGGTATGGGTAAATACCTATATCTATTGTTTGACTATCGCCATTCTATTTTCAATTCTTCTTACAGATCATATTATTCACTATTTATATTTATCTGAAGAGATTTTTTTCACTGTCTGAAAATAACTTCTTTTTAAATAAATGCAAAATTTATGTAGGTAATTAAACAAAATGTTTCGATATTTACAATTTAAATTAAATGAAAAGTTAGTAATCCCGAAGGAAATATATAGTGAAAAACTTAATAACGCGTTATGTTTTAGGACATTTTGAAAATAAAATTTAGTAGATATAAACTTCATTCTGAAAAATCAAATAAATTTCTAGTGTATGTTGTTTACTTAAAATATAACTTAAATAATAAACCAACTAAACCCAAGCTGGTCAAGAAAAAGCTATTAATTAGGTATTAGATTTTCACTCCACAATCTTCATCTAAACAGTCACTTTCTTTGTCTTCTGAGACTTCGTTTTCCGTTGCATCTTGACTTTTACTTGTGTTTTCACTTTTTTCCCGCAATTTTTTGTAAAAGCAAACTTCTCGGTATTTTTCTACTCTTCGTCATATAAGGTTAGCAGGGTCTCAAAATTCTTTAATTTAAGAGATTTTATTTTATTTTCTACTGTAACACTGCTGATGAGAAACCCTTTTTCATAATTGTCATAAATTGTATTGATATGTCGTCATTTCGGTAATTTTCTTCCATTTTCACCCTGATTCCTACGTTTTTAGTTTTTATATATTTTTCTTAACGAATTTTTTCCCAGTAGGCTTTTTACAATAATTAATGTCACTTATCTTCTTAATATCCCAAAGTACCCAGACAGCAAGAAAAAAAAATTGAGAAGAATTCACTATCTTTCCATCCACATTTCACATTTTATACTTTATTTCTTTTGAATGTCTTTATTTCCGAGCTGTTGGCATACATTTGGAAAATCTTCTCTTAGGTGTAGGAACGAAAAGCAAGGGTGCACACTGCCACACATATGAGAAGCTGGAAGAGTTGCCCGAGGGGGAATACAAGATATTAGACAGTTAAGAAAGTTTATGCGGTATTTTATGAATATTCTTGATTCTTATCTTTTGTCAATTAAATAAGTTAACGTAATTTTAATAAATTACTTGTTTTGAGTAGTCTAATTTAAGATCTAATATCTATCTAGTGTGCGAAAGAAAATGCCAAGTTTTAGTAAAAAAAGTGGTATCTCAAAAAGTATTAGATACAGATAAAAGGATGAACAAAAATCAAAATATTTGTAAGGAAGTTATCTTTTGAAGCGAATGTGAATGATTTTTATGAAACAGCTCACTTTGCACAGAGAGCGCTTTAAAGTTTTGAAAAAAAAAAAACATATTTTTTTTTACTTTTTTTTTAGAAATCTAAAAGGTGCGTCACTTTTTATGGAACTGAGTGTATAAGCAAATAATAGTTCTGGGTATGTTTTGGATATGCCAAGCACTCAAGATTTTTGTGAACACCACCATCAAATTTAAGATTTTACAAACGACGTTGTAATGTGCAAATTGATGAATAAAGAAGGTTTTGCCTCAAAAGTTCTTCATATCCATTATTCCCACATGCAAATTTTAGTTTTAAAAATTTAATTATACTTTTATCACTCCACTTCATGAATCGAGTTGATTTAGAAAAACTTTTTTTCTTTAAAGCAGTTATTTGATCATCATTAAATATATTTTTAAGTATCTTCTGTTCTTCTGCACCACTTTGTTCTACTCTTTTCTCTAATATCTTGATTTTGTATTTTGCAGCTCTTAATTTCTTTACAGAGGAGCAAAGGCTACTCAGATTTCTGTAATGTGCATTTTTATCTACCTTTCTAGAAACCAAGGAAGTTACGTCATTAAAATTAGCTGAATGTTCACTAGATCTTTTGGGTGAATGGCATGACGTATCTGCTCGAGATGGCCGAAGCAAGCGAAACTTTGGTTCTTTTGCTGCAGGTTCTCCAACATTTTCCCTAGGCAGCTCTGATTCTATTTGTTGTTTGGTAAGATCCTTCCTTTGTGGTATTTCTTTGGTAAAAGCAAAAATTGTAGGCTCATCACTTGCTTTCAGTTTCCTACTGCCATCTTGCCTACTTTTTCCCACATGTCTGGAGCAAAGTGTACCTACCTAAAACATACAGATGTAATTAACTACAGAATGTAATAATACCTTACAAACATCTAACAAAATATGAAACATTTCAATAACTATTGGGGTGGTCAATCAGATAACTAATCTGAGACACACTTACATCGATTTAAAATTTTATATTAAAAAGTATATAGGTATGTATATGTAAATATCAGTTACATGTAAGCTACATGACAATATATAAATAACAGATGTTTCTTCTTAATAAAAATAAATCAATAAATTTTTTACCTCACACAATGCTGAAACATTCGTTGGTGTCCAATTGTCCCGGCTCATCTTAATAGCCTATTGGTTTCTACGAGCAGGATCTTTGGGAAATACTCCATTGCAATTCTCATTGTAGAAGAATTCTTGCAGTACATGCAGCCCGCTGCTGAACAACCCGTCATACTTCCAAAGGATTCTAAACAAGTAACACTAGTCAAAATATTATTTTAATAGCGTCACAACAACAACACATACACAACAACAATATACAAAGTCATTTAATTTTTCAGGTTTATACCTATCTTATTAGTGATAAAGATTTGTTAACAGCCACACCAAGACCCTCGCCAAAACCGCAACTCACTTTTAAACAGTTCCAATGCAATGTCCCAAATCATGCAACAGTCCACAAGGAGAAAAGTTCGCAAAACACTGACGACGCATTGTCGCCACTGTCCCTATAAAGGCACGGTACGAAAATCGTGATTGTAGCGACGTCTATTAGATTACACAAAAATTATAGGAAATTAGTCAACTGACCCCATTAGTCAATTAGCCTCGGTGTCCCCTACTTTGAAAAGTATGGTGCCTTTTATACAGGATGAGCTAGATGAATTTAAACTTTCAGCCATTTGGAGTTTTGACACGACACGTCACCAGTTAATATTTTATTAGTAGAAAACCAAATAATCTGGAGCAACCAAACTTATATGTAATAAAGAGGGGAGGTATGAGCAGAACATACCAAGAAATCGTATCGGTTCGAGTGAAAAGGATTTTCAGTTCTACTTTAAGCCAACGCATAGCTATTTTCAAGAAGTCAAATATAAATTCGAAAATCTCGGAATCTCTGCTATAAAACAGTTCCGTAGCGAGATCGGAAAATGCCAGAAACTCTAGGATAAAAAATATCCACAGATTTCAATATTTCGACAATTTTGCGAGTCAGAGTAAATAGATATGCGTTCGATGCATTATGGCAAATTTGAAGGAATGCGTCTTCCAATATTTTGACAAGATGTTTAGCATAAAATATGTAGATTTATAGGTATTCCAGGTAAAATTTGACTTTTAGCATATCAAGGCGTACCTATAGTTTTTGTGGTAAGTAAGCATATTTATTTCCATGAAATCTCACTTAAAACGATTTGAAGATGGGAACATGGAGCAGGATCAGAAAATTTGGATATTTTTCAAGCGATAAGCAGCGGTTTAAGGGAAATTTCGATGTAAAATTTTACTTTGAACATCGAAGTTGGGTCAAGTAATTTCAGAACTCGCTTCATCACATATATCATTTGCCATAAACCTATTATTTCATTCTTAAAGTAAGATACAAATGAAGATGAGCAATCAGGGCAAAGTTTATCCCAGTAATTAATAGACAATTATAATTATGTATATTGTAAATAAATAGAACACAAACAAATACTTGTATTTCATAATATTAATCTCGCCCTGTTGAAGTTTTCATTTCTGTCGAGCTAATTTCTTTGGTGTACCACACCTTTCCAGTTTTACCAGAAGACCCTGGTGATCAACGCTATCAATTGCTTTTAACAAATCCGGACACATAGCCACTATAGAGTGTCATAAATTTAAATTCTGCAAACCCTTATTCTTCTTACGTCGAATCACATTCTGATATTCAGGAAGGAGATTTCCTATATCCATCGACCAATTACAATTGGTCAATGCTCTATCTAAAAAAAAAACAAATTAATCCTATTTTTCGAATATTTTGCGCAATTGCCTAGCAGTCTGTAATTTTAGATTGTGTTTTTATCGCCTGGTTTATATGGGTTTTATAAGTGCTGTCTTCAATTATGTATAGATAATACACCAGCGCCTAACATTAAGTTAATAACCTGAGTCAAGAAAGATGCAATCTCAGTCAATACGTACTTCACTACACAGACTGGTGTTTCGTTAGTAATTTTTTTCTTTAGGTTTCTTATTTTCAAAACAATTTACTATATAAATTAGGACATAGAAAGCACAGAATCTTAATTTAGAATTAAGGATGATTTTAGTTCGACAACAAATTAAAACGCTTCCCAACTTCATCAAAATTTTAGGGAACCCGAAGTAAAGTATCCTGTGTTTAAAAAAGCTACCCCTCTCTGGTCTCCGGTGCAGCTGCTTGCAATAAGGGGGTGTATCTGATTAATAACCTCCCCGGGGGCCCGGCCAGTCTTAATTGTCGTTAGCGAGGCCCCACTTAGCGTACTGATTAGGCCTTTTGTGGCCCGCGATAACGCGCCATTGACACCGGTTTCCTTTTAATTTAATCTCGTGTAGCAGCCTGACTTTTTCTTTTTCTTGTTGCAATTTTAATTAGCTAATGCTGGTGTGCTCTTGTGATATATTGGCATTGACTACGTGCATCTTTTGATAATTATTCTTCTTATTTCGATGCAAGATACACTAGTATCCGCTGTTACGCTTGTTTAGAGAAGCACTGAGGTATACAGAAGTTATGTTGTACATTTACCAATATACAGGAGGAAATACTAACGATGTTTGGTACCAGGGCAAGCCTGTCGACATCAACTGTTTTATAAATTAATAAGATTAAACCTGAGAAATTGTTCAAAATGTGTCTTGTGAACTTTCGAGTTATTTCCAATCTGTACCTCAAAAAAGAGGATGCAGGACGTTGGTGCATGAAACAGCGGAAGATGTTTTAATAAAATAAGCTGTAAGATAAGGATGCAGATCATCCATGATGATATCTAATGCTTACTCAAACCAACTGAGTAAAATCGTGAATGGTCTCCTCAGAAATGACCAACTTATTATTATTATTCATGTAGAGAGACGCTACGGTTTTACAGGGAACAGTGCAGATGAACTACTAAATCGGGTAGCAGGAGCTCGTGCTCAATATTCGACAAAAAAGTTTTGTGTATTTTTTCAATTGGCAAGTGACTATAATCAGAGAATTATTCTTTAAAAAGACTGGAACTGCTGATCTCCATAGCACGGTGACGCTGACTTATAAAGAAAATAGTTAATATTGAATCCTACCTCTAATGATTGTAACCAGCCTTAATAAGCGTTGGGTGCCAAAGGATTACTCAGCGGATTAATTTTTTTAAGTAATAAAATTTAGGAAATACCCTGTATAAGAACGTTAAAAAACTGTAGATACACAAATTAGTTAGTATTTTGACTGCAATTTACCAAAATAAACATCAAGATTCCAAATAACGTATTTATTTAAATATGAAAACTTACACAAACCCTTTCAGTACAATTAATCCTATCTCAAATTAATTTGAGGTTATGGTTACGTCCATAAATTAATAAGAAAATTCTCGTGTAATGTATTAACCGATATTATCAGAATAATAAATCAAAGCAAAATAAGATACTACTTGTTAAACTATGCATTATAAAATTAATATTGCCCAATTCTTACTGTATAGGTATAGCCAGTAAATATGTACAGGTATAAATACGATTATTAACCAAACTTAACCTAAATTAATCCCTAAGAAGCGACAATATCAGTAGATCAATGAACAGCCAAGTATAGTAAAAAAAATAACTCAATCAGCTATTCTGACACTATCCAACTGAATTCTCTAACTGAGATAATATCAGATATAATATGGATTAAATTTGGTATCTGCGTAGCAACTATAAAAAAATTTAGAAATATATAATGTACAAAATTAGATAACTTACAGCCTTTTTAAAGGTAAGTTCGATAAGCAAGATAGCCAGATCAATAAATGAGCCGAGAATTAACGAGAATATAAACGATAGACATAAAACGACCTACGGCCGTTTAACTATAACTTCATTGTTTAAAATGATGTATAACGATAAGCTGTATGCCTTAATTAAGGCAAACGACCTACATTCGTTAAATTATAAATTCATTAATTGCAATGATATATAACGATAAGCTATATACGATAAGGAAAGCAAAGGACCTACAGTCGTTTAATTATAAATTTATTAACAAAAATCATATATAACGATAAGCTATATACGATAAGGGAAGCAAACGACCTACAGTCGTTTAATTATACATTCATTAATTAAAATGATATATAACAATAAGCTATACTCGATAATTAAGGTAAACGACCTACAGTAGTTTGATTATAAATTCATTGACTAAAATGATATATTACGACCATATCGAGACTTAGGGCTCTTAAATAAATTAAAATCACTTTTACTTAGATCTGGTAGAGTTATAGACACTGGCGTTTCCTGTGCACCCTGCACAAAAGCCTGCTATCCGGCTACCTGAAGGCGGAGTTAGCTAGATCAGCATCAAAAGGAGGAAATGCTATCTCACGCAAGAAATTCTATCCCACAGAAGTACCCTAGTTAATGATAAATAACTTTAGCCATCTTAAATGGGATCACACAACGTTTATAGACGATATTGCCGATAATTTTAGAAAATATACATTCTACTTAATTTTCCAAATACTGCAACGATACGTTAGACCTGAGGGTGAAAAATAGCAACGATAAATTCTGTTACGGAAAACGGTCTGCTCCTTAAGTGCTCCGTCGAGAAGGGCGATCAATTCTCTCAAAAAAGAATATATACAACATCTGTCAAGTATAGCGATCTAAACGGATGGATCTATCGAGCAGGCTGGAGCACCGAAAGTAAGGTCGCAAGAAGCAAGGTAGCGAGATTATCGATAATACAAATCTTCTAGTAAAAAGAGAAAATGACACTACTGTAATTAGTAACATTTACAACGTTACAATGTTCTAAATCTTCCATCGCTTTCTTATGCTTAAAAGGCGAAAGTAGTGGTAGAGAAAGATGCTTCAAAGTGATGGTCATTGGATGCTTCACGATATAAGGTAAATACGGACTAACTTCAAGCGATGTGTCTTTCAAAATTTAATACGATAGGTCTATTATCACCGATAGACTGGTAACGAATAACCGACCTGACTTAGTGCTACTGGATAAAATGGCCAGCAGCGTGCTTCATCTCCATACCAAGCAACAGTAATGTGTTGAATAAGTATTAGAAAAAGTATGTCTAAGCATGCTGACCTGGCTATAACTATACCAGTCAGAGTTTCATGCACATGAGACATTGCATAAAAAAAACGCAGAAAGCGGTCATCCACAAGTTTGTAATAGAAAGATAACTTTATTAAGATAAATACGATTGTTAACGATTTTATCGTCAGTTGCTTTTCTTTTTTCATATCGACTTCTCCTGTGCATCATTTTTCATTTACGATTACTCGACAACGTTTTTATTGCGTCTTATACAGATCCATTTGCAATCATGTAAGGTATCTTTAGCAACCTTTTTTTAATGACAACCTTTCATTAATTTGCTCTCAAAAATTTATGAGTTAACCACACCGTGGGTCATGGGCCGCTGATGGGCTTAAAAACAAAAAAGTGGACCCCTGGTAAAACAAATGCCTTACAAGACATTCCACTTAGTCGCTGCCCATGGCTATTCTTGATTTATATAAATATGTGTTAATGGGCCATTTGATACTATAAGGAATGAGCTGAAGGAGGCTTTTATTGTCGTGCTTTAAGCTGTATAACTTTGTTATACTACATCTTAAACTATCGCCAAGTCCATAAAAATAGACTTAAATTCTAAATACTGTGTTATAAAGATAAAGTATCTCAAAGAATTAAAGGAACTGATATCGAAATTGTATTAAATTTAATTTTAGTATTATAAGATCCGTAGAGTATCAAAATGGCAATAACGTAACCTTCCTGCCAAGGCTATTTCAGCCGCTTATATAGCATATAAATGGAAAAGAAAGAAGTAAAAAAGAATTTATTGAATATGAATAGTTCTTAATTTGAACTTCTACGAATGAGCAACAAAAATGGCAAAAACCTCTTTTTTGTCAGCTCTAGCTTTTGAGACCCATGCTTATTGATTTTAATTCGGATAAAAGGCAAACATAATAATGATATCATTAGAGGCAATAATTGAAATTGAAGCCCGGCTTTCCTATATCTGAATATCTCGTCTCTACATCTTCCTTACACAGTTCAGTTTATTATTGAGTTTTCGTATGTGAAGTTGTGCTATAAATTATCGGCGTTCTTTCGTAATATCAAGCATTTAATTAAAATCATGAGATCTACAAACAAGCGTAGTTGTGCTAATCATGCAGGCTTTTTTTTTATATTAACACCGCAGGACTTGACTTATCAATGTCAAGCCAAACACTGACTCTGGCCTCATCCATAAGCTTGCGGGGCATTTACGTAGAAAACAACATGTCTTGGCGTAATCACGTCACCAAAATCGCCAAAGCAGCAGCACAAACGCTAGGAGCACTCTAGAGAGCAAAATATGCACACATCATCAACTCTTACTCCTCTATAAGGCTTAGATAAGACCATCTCTGGAATACTGTTCCCATATGTGGAGCTTGGCATCAACATACGATTCAGTTGCGAACACCTAGGATGTCGCTGTAACGGGACTTCTTTTATCTGGAGGACTACCTCGTTTTGGAATGGACTTTCGAGTAACGTCTTTCCCGAAAACTACAACCTACAGCGCTTCAATTCCAACGCCCACCGTCTTCTCCGCACACGCATCGCTCGTTGAGTGGTATAGGATTTTTCTTTTGTGTGTGTGCCGACCATAAAAAAAGATCAAGATTTGCAGCCTTTTTTCTCTACGGAAATTAACTTGGTATTCTGTAACAACATAAGAGGACTCCCAGAAAAAATGATTTTGCCAGAATACATACTTCAAAACGTAGTTTAAAATGTGTCCTTTAACATAACGGTAATAAATTAGGCTCAATACCCATTGGTTGTTCTACTAGCACGAATGAAGGATACGAAGAAAAAGGAAATTCTGAAAGAATATGAATATGAAGAACATCAGTGGGTGATTTGTGCCGATATAAAAGTGGTAACACTTCCTGTGTCTTGAGAGGTGAAAGCGCTCCCTGCATGCTTTCGGGTGGTGAGCTCGATGTTTTGTGTAGCCTACTCGTATGATTCTGTTCAACTCATGTAGTTTTGTGGGGGTCCATTTTAAGATACCAAAGCTGTAGGTCACGACTGGTATGTCAAAGGCGTTCGTGGCCTTAACCTTATTGCTCCCAGATAATTGGCTTTTTAATATGTTGTTCAGTCGAGATTTCAACATCTGGGTCAGCTGTTGTTTCATTGTCGCGTTGTTAATGCCCTGTGATTGCAAGACACCTAGATATATATAGGATTCATGCCTGTTCATAGCAGATATTGTCCCCGAACCTGTTTTATGGAGAAGAGTATAATCTTCGGCTTGACACCATTTCCCTTTTAGTAGATGGTTCGTCTTACATTTCTCCAGCCCAAAGTTCAACCTGATATCACTTGAGAACTCTTCTGTGGTTCGTAGAAGTCCTTTGAGACCAGCCGGAGTTCTCGAAAATATTTTAATGTCTTCCATATACATTAGATGGCTTATGCTTTCTTGTGAAGCTGGTAATTGGCTGGTAATTCTCTGGTAATTCTCTGTTATTTAGTGCTGTGGTAAGTGGGTTTAAAGCGATGCAAAACCACAGTGCGCTTAATGCGTCACCCTGGAAAATACCTCGCTGAACATTTATTTTTATTTCTGTAATGGTGTGATCTCTGACAACGATGTTGGTTTCCCACTTGCTCATTGCGGTCTCTAGAACTTTGATAATTTGTGGGTGTATCTTGTATATGGATAGGCATTCAAGTAACCAAGAGTGGGGGACGCTATCAAACGCCTTCTGATAGTCAATGAAGGCAGTATGTAGGTATTTTTTATTCTTTTTAGCATCTTCGGTAATTATTGAGTCAAAGATCAGCTGGTCCTTACAGCCCATTGCTCGCCTCCTACAACCGTTCTGCTCTTCTGCCAGCAAGTTCTGAGCAGTCATATGGTTATATATTTTGTTGGCTAGTATACCGGTAAGTAGTTTATACATTGTTGGGAGGCAGGTGATAGGTCTGTATTTTGACGGGTTAGCTACCGATAGTGTCGTTTTTGGGAGGAGATATGTGTTTCCCTGGGTGATAAACCCGGGCATCGTATCTGGCTGTTCAAGGATGTTATTGAACGTTTCAGCCAACTTGTCATGCATGCATGTAAATTTTTTGTACCAATAATTCTGGTTTTTGTCAGGTCCAGCGGCTTTCCAATTCTGTGTTCCGGACAGCACTTGTATTAAATCATCAGTCCCTATATCCGGGGATGGCATAACTGGGATCCTGTCTGTTTTCTTTCTTTCCACTTTTATCCATGGAGCACTTCTTTTATGTGTCACAGGTTTTTCCCATATGTCGCTCCAAAACTTTTGTGTGGCGGTAGAATTCCGTGCTATTTTGCGGCTTCTGTATGTCCCTGTTAAAAGCTTTTTGATTGGCCTGAAATAGCCTACTATCTCTTCTTCTTCTATATGCCTCATGGTATCTGCAAAGGCGGTTGGCATATACCTGCAGCCTTTGTTAGCTAATATGTAGTCCAATATTTCCTCTGGTGTTTTGTTTGTGTCACTTTTGTGTTTTCCAATAACGATATTGGCTTTACGTGCTACTCTATCACTGTGACTAGCATTTGTAATGTACTGCGTGAGGATTCCAACTTCTTTCCTGTTCTGTTCTATTTTGATTTTTAGTCTCATTTCCCATGCTGGCTGTTTGGAGTTCGGTGCTTCTTTCTTGGTATTTATCGGTTTTTGATGGTGGAGTTCCAGTGCTGTTATGGCTGCAGCGTATATGTAGTCGTGGAGTGTGATGATGTTATTGACATTTTGTATTTTTAGTTTAAGGGCCTTGTTTACGTTATTAATTATTTCTTTCGTTTTCGACGCCGATCTTAATTTTGGTATCTTGGGTCTCTTATGTGGGTCAAGTCCTTCATACAGTGTAAAATTTTTCTGTATCGCGTTATATGTTGCTCTATAATAATTCTCGTCTATGATAATGTGTGGTTCTTCTTGTGGTTGGTGTACCTTTTGCACCTCAGCTTCCGGTTCGTCTGCCAACATACTTAGGTCCGCTGCTACTTCCCTGCGGATCTCTTTAATTAAGTTGGGATTCAGTCTATGTTTTTTGCTTTATATTTTTTTCAACAAACAAACATTACTTTCCCTTCATTCAACCTGTTTCGCCTTATTTACTATGGAGCATATATTTGTGGAGCTTTATGCAATCAAAATAATTCGTGATGGTTATTTTGAGGTCTTCAATAGTGCTCCAGACTTTTATTTTGCAGCAAACATAAAGAGTTGTGTTTACTTATTTTCTCTAAAACTGAGCTTTATCCACAATACCGAAACAGAATTTTTGCACTCGACGCGCGTTTCGCTAACCATGTTAGCATCATCAGGAGATGATTAAAACTCTCTAATAAATCCAATAGTGATCCAAATAATTTTTTTTTATGCAAATATTTACTTATCTTTTTACCGACAAATATTTTGGAAAAAAATAAAAGTTTGCTTTCCTTCACTTCTTGAATAACTTCGGATGATGGTTGTTGTGTTTAGTTCTCCTGATTCTGGCATGCTTCTGGATATCCAGATAGGTAGGTGGTAGAGGCCGTTTTGAGATTGTCCGCAATCAGTACAGATTTACTAATTCTTGAGTCTGCTTTTTGCCTATTTTCATCCAGCATTCCAGCAAAAATATTTATATATTGCATCTTCCTCGATGGCACAAACGCATTAGAGGCAGTGCATCGTCTTTTGTGCCTTTGCGCTTTGGGTTGTTTAGTCTTTTGCACTTATCCAGCCCAAATCCACATCCATATAAAGGAGATATTGAGTTGCTGTTTCCCTTTATCTTAAGGTCGTAACCTGTACTATTGAGCTGGAAGGGTTCCTCCTCGAATCCAAATGTGGCTGGTTCTAATTGATTAGCTGTCAACGTGCGCCATTAAGTTAGAACCCAATTATTTCAAGGAACTTAACGAGTGTCGAGTGAACATTATACATTGGCAACATGTAGATAAACCAAGAATTAGGAGCATTATCAAATGCTTTTTTGCATTTGTTTTGTTTTGATTGCGCTTGTTTGAAAATTATAATTATTATTATGTATTCATAGCCAACTATAAGATCTAGTTTATTATAAGGAGAGTGAATAGATAAAGTGTCATGTCTATGGTTTCATTTAATCACCAGTTTATAAATTCTACTCTACAAAATGAGAAATCTGATACGGGAAAAAATTACTAGGCATCTCGTCACGGTTGACCAGATTACATGTGTCGATTATTTCGATTCCTTCACTTGTCGGTACCAATTAAACTCACGGACCAAATTGGTTTCTTTCTTTTTGGTACCTTAAAGGTTAATTCGTCGGGTTTCTTTATTTTCTGCAGAAGTAACAGGATATTTAATATTGGATGCTCTAACATGGCGTTTCGTTATGGAACATTAGACAAGTGAAGACATAAGCCTTTTTGTAATTAGTAAATGTACGCTGATGCAGATGGAAGGTATTTTGGTGTTCTTAGAGATTGTGGTTTGAAAGGATGCCGATAAATTAATTTTCTCAGTTTCTTCGAGCAACACCTTTCTGTAACACCACGTAAAGCTTTTTAGCTTCTGCGAATGTGAATGATTGGAAATAAATCATCTGCTTCCAGAAAATTCATGTCATATATGTTTAGGTTATTTCTGGGAAACTTACAAGTTTGTACTAGTCTTATTGGTGATAGGGTTTTAATTTGAAATGGGTGACTGAGGCAATATAGCGCTCTTGGCTAAGAGAAGATGGCTTGCAAACAGAAGTGCCTTCTAATTGGTTGCATAGTGTATTTGCGGATTAACAGCATTATTTACTTATACAATACCCTTTTCAGTTCCAGTTTGGTACGTATTCTAGTGAAAAAAAGTATAGATAGTACCTATGTACTCAAAATTAGGTTCAAAATCGTTTATTGCCCATTTTGCAGGATGCTTTAGACAGTAAAAAAAATCTCTAATTCTATAATAATTAAGCATGTATCAATAGTGTAAACATTACGTAAAACTAAAAAAATACAAAAAGGAAGAAAAAAAAAACAAAAAAATCCAAGGACATTAAAATACAAAATAAAACAACTACACATACTATTGGAAAAGAGCTGCTGGATACAAAAATCACCAGTACTCCAGATCAATGTCAAAAGCAAAAAACACAGAACTCACAGAAACCAACACAGGTACAATCAAGCAAATCACTGTAACTGTCGCAGGTGAGCCTCAAACTCCTGCAGATCATAAAAGGCACTGTGTATTAATATTTTTTGAAGTGAAACTTCTTTAGCGAGGGTAAAGTCAGAAAAAATGAAACGCTTATCAAAGTGAAACCCTTATCAAAGTTGAAACGGTTATCAAAGTGAAACGTTCTTTAATTAAGCCTGTTGCAGTATAGCTAGGGTTGAAATTTTCAAAAACTGGACAATGGGAACAAATTTAAAAAAAAACGAAAAAAAAGTTCGGAAAGTTAATAAAAGTATTATGAAACGAAATAAAAAAATAAAAAAAAATTTACGAAAAGATAATAAAAGGATTATAAAACCAAATAAAAAAAATATATTAAAAAAAACAAAGAAAAAATTGTTTGGAAAGGTAATAAAAGTATTATAAAACGACATAAAGAAAAAATAATAATAAAAAGAAAAGTTAGAGAAACACGGTCTTTGGCGAAAAAAAAAGAAAACAAAAACATAAAAGAAGTGTAGAAACCAGGGCAAAAGTTAAGAAAAAAGCTTGAAAAAAATAAAAACTCAATTCTTAATATCTCTTTCAGCAGTTTCACTTCAGTTCTGTGCTTATAAAGGTGAGACAGATATATTTTTTAATTCCTCTTTTAAGCTGTTTTATGCTCAGAAGAGTAAAGGTTACGGGCAGCCGGTTGTATAGAGTAGTACCCCGATAGAATGGGCTCTTCGAGAACTTAGTGGTTGCAGGAAAGATAGATTTAATAAGATTTTTAAGACAATTATAAGTGCTGTTTTCATTACTGCAAAGTTTCTTTTGTTTTTATGAGTCGAAATCAAAATCCTATTAATATAGCAGGACGGAAGAGTCATTATTTTTTATCTCTTCTAAAATACTGCTTGCAAGATCAGTACACATCTCTTCTGTGTTCTAAATACTGTCAAACTACCACTCTCTCCACCCCAGAATTTTATTGCATAGCACATTCTTGAATGGAACTAGCCATAATAAACCGTCCTAAGTACACTCACTGACACCATATCACGCAGAAAACAAATTGAATTTAGTTTTAGTTTTAGATTATTGAGATGTGATTCATACTTTAGCTCATTATCAATAGTTAATCCGAGAATTTTGGTTTCAGTCACGTCAGTTAATTGATTGCTTGCTATTGTGATGTTGGGATCAAAAATGGATTTTCTATTTTTGAATACTATAAAATTAGTTTTTTCATAGCTTATTTGCATTAAACCATTGAGTAATTTCGAAAGTTGCATTCCTGATCTTGGCCCTTAAGTTCTCTGTGTCTTTATCGCTAACAATGCACCACGTCGTATCGTCCGCGTACATTATAATTTTACCAGAAACATTGTACGCACGATCATTTACAAATATGTTGAAAAGCAGTGGTCCCAGAATTGAGCCCTGTGGTACTCCATAACTGACCTTTTTGACGGATGATGTATATTCAGTGCCCTTATCACGGATACATACAAATTGCTTCTTCTCAGATAGATATGGCTTAGCTTAAACCATTGCAACACCATGCCCCTCACTCCGAAAGATTCCAGCTTCTTTAGCAAAGTGTCATGTCTCACCATGTCGAAAGCTTTCGACAAATCATATATGTACCATCAAAACGCACCTCCTTTCCGCTTACTATATACCTCATTAAGATAAGGTACTTGCCCGCTCTAAAACCATGTTCAGAGGAGTTTAATAAATTATTTTGTTCTAGAAATTTTATTAGCCTGTTATAAACTGCCTTCTCTATATTGTGTTTATCAAAGATATGGGACGGTAGTTAGCAATATAGGCATGTGTCCTTTTTTAAAAATAGGAATGACCTTTGAGAGCTTTAACAGATCCGGAAAATGATCCTCTTGAAATGTACAGTTTATAAGATTATTTATGTTTACTTTAAAAAACTCAGTGCTAGTTCAATTGGCCCAGCGGAATTAGTGTTTTTTAGAGAGAAAATTATACTCCCGACTTGAAGATCTGATGTGGGAGAGAGGAAGAAACTATAACTTTTTTTGATCGTAAGTCTGGTAAGAGTATACAAATTGTATTACTAGCAAGATATGCGAAAAATTTATTAAATATGTCAACTATTTCTTTTTTATTTGTATATTCTATCTTGTTCTCAATTATATTCCATTCATAATTCTTGTTCTATTTTCCTCTTCCCATTTAATATTACTCCATACTGTTTTAGAAAGGTTTGAGGAGAATTTTATATCATCCTCAAAACTTAATTTATTCGCTTTGTTTATAATTTCCCTCCAACCGAAGAATCGCAGGAATGTATCCCCCCATCTTATTTAAATCATGAAAAATTAAAGTAAATTTGTTATTATGTGTATTACAATCAAATTTATCCACTTAATTCTCATCTATTAACATGATTAGATTCAAATCTATTTGTATCTACAATCTGAAACATTTAATAAATTAATGTACTTAACAGAATGGGCCATAAATTACAAGTCATAATATGCTTTAAAAAACAACAAGGTCAATGTATCCTGTTATATGTTACATGAAAATAATTAGATCATGAACTTGATATCCATCTTTCGATCTAAATTTAGACAATGGTAAATAAATATCATGTATAACATTGTGTTTATGTAATAGGATCGGATTCTTGTGATTAATTATAGACACACTGGGTCTTAGAATGTAATCGATAATTGCATGGAAACCTCCTAACCGAGCATTTGTAGAACATTAAGAACTAGGAAGCTTATAACTATGATTTGCAAAGTATTACATGCTGTAATTTTACATTTTGGTGCTATTATAGAGCTTATTGATTTAAACATGAATTGTTATTACGACTCCAGCCAAAACTCATATGTTTTTGTTCTTACCTGGAGTCCTCTTAGTAATCGTATTAGCTTCGGTTAGAATAAAGGCAAAATATGAAAAATCACGTTCCCAAAAGCAAAGTTATGTATCTGTGAGTACACGTACTTACTCTCCATAATAGTTTTCAAAATGAAGCTTCACTTTTATGGACGCTTTCATCGCCAACGAAAAAGAGGTAAAATTATTATCCTCTCATTAAGGGGATTAATCACCCCCTGATCGCTTCCATAAATTATGGGTGAGTACCCAACTTGGCTCTAAAAATAATATTATTTTCGATTGAAAGCTTGTACATTTACTATAGTTCAAAATTTTCTGTTTTGTAGAAGGGCTAGTTTGTATAACTTTTTGAGATTAATACACAGAACTATAATCAAATGAAGTTTTCGAATTTGCTCAAATATTGATACAAACAATTTTCTTAGGGTTTAGGCCCAGTTTTATATGTGATTGTTATCTTTAGCAAAAAGGTAATTTCCATGGAAACAATTAACCATTATCACGGCAATTATCCTCTTGGTAATACTAACAGGCACGTAAAAAACTGGCCCGTAGGGAATTGTCTTTAGTGGAAGTCCACTTTCTTGGTATAATGTGATTTCAAGGTGATTTTTCTTTAGATCCAGAAACAGAGTAGTAATTGGCCTTTAAACTTTAAAGCCCTTAATTTTAGTAGATGATTTCAGCACAATATAATTAAATCTGATTTATAAAAACTGTATTTTTTATAAAATTAAGTATATTTAGACTTTCAGCAAACTGGTAATGTGCAATTTTTCATGAAATATAAAAATGTAACAGATATAGTCATTGGCCAGCCCCCGACATAGATTGGCCAGAATGTAACACAGTGATCGGCCATAATTCGTTAGTTTCTTTTGGCAGTCTATTCTAATGTGAACTGGAAAAGGAAACAAAAATTAAACTAAAACGTTTAGGCATTCAACGTTGGAAAGAGCAATAAATAATAGATATAATTAAACTCTTTTCACCTTTTTTTTCAACATGATAAGCAATGGGAAAATTAGGATTAGACTTATGTGCGGATTGTTTTGTCATACATATGAATAAGTCAACCCTACTGAAGACAGCACAGCATATATGATAAGTTCTTACACAGGTGGTGTATTTTATTCCATGAATGAATGAATGAATGGTGGTGTTAATGCACTGCGATCTTCTTCTTCAAGTATCTATCCGTTCCGGATGTAGGCTATCAGCATGGCTATTCTTACTTTTTTGATAGCGATGCGGAAAAGTTCTGCTGATGATTTGTCAAACCACGTTCTAAGATTTGCCAACCAAGATATTCTCCTTCGGCCAGGTGCTCTCCTGCTGTTAATTTTGGCGTGTAGGATTTCCTGTAGCATCCCGTATCTATTTGGGTTCCTCATTATGTGGCCGAAATACTGAAGTTTCCGACATTTTACGGTATCCAACAGTTCTGGTTCTTTCTTCATCCGTCGCATTACTTCTGTGTTGGTAAATTTTTGTGTCCAAGATATTTTCAGTATTCTCCTGTACAGCCAGAGTTCGAAAGCTTCAATTCTCCTGGTAGTCTCTTTATTGAGTGTCCAGGTTTCTACGCCATACAGAAGGACCGAGAAAACGTAACAGTGCAAGAGTCTAAGCTTCATGTCTAGGATAGATTTTGGTTTTTAAAAAGTGAGCTCATTTTAATAAACACAGAGCGGGCCTTCTCGATGCGTAATTCTTGAGAGTTGTCTTATATCTCGTTAATGATTGTCCCCAAGTATGTGTACTGCCTTACTCTTTGTATTCTACTGTGATTGATGTATAAACTGTCTTCCGCGATGTTACTTTTACTTACTATGAGGAGTTTGGTTTTGTTTATGTTCATTTCCAACCCGTACTGTGAGCTAATTCTGGTCCCCTATCCATCAAACTTTGTAATCCTTGAAGATTATCTGCAAACATGATGGTATCATCTGCATATCTTATGCTATTAAGTTTAGTACCGTTTATAGTAATTCCTTCCTCAATGTTGTCGAGTGCTTCTCGAAAGATGTATTCTGAGTACATGTTAAATAAGATGGGTGACAAAATACAGCCTTGCCTCACTCCTCGCAGTATATTTATTTGTTCTGTGTCATCAATTCTTAACACTGCCGTCTTGTTTCAATATAAGTTTATAATTATGTTTATATCCCTTTGACTCATTCCTATTTGCTTCAGTATGTTGACCATTTTATCGTGTTGGACTCGGTCAAATGCTTTTTGATAAGCGATTAAGCAAGCATATACATCACAGCTGACATCCCTACATCTCTGAAACAACAACTGTATACCAAATAGAGCCTCTCTTGTACCGACGGCGTTCACAAACCCAAATTGATTCGGTGAAATCTGTTCCTCACAAAGTCTATATATTCTTTTGTGTATTATTTTGAGAAACAGCTGTAAGAGATGACTCATCAAACTTATTGCTCTAAAATCACCGCAGGTTTTGGCACTTGCTTTTTTGGGCCTGTGATAAATTCTGACCTCAACCAAATCGCTGGAATTTCCCCTGTTAAGTAGATATTGTTGAATATTCTAGTCAGCCATTTGATTTTATCTTCGTTCAGTAACTTTAGGAATTCAGTCTGTATTTGGTCCAGACTAGCTGCTTTCCGTGGCTTCATTTCCGAAATGGCGGCCTCTCACCTCGTCTATCAGAATTTCCGGTCCTCCCTACAATTGGTTTTTGTTCTTTGCGTACATCATGGAATAGATTCTCTAGATATGTTTTCCAGGCCTCCTTCTTTTTCTCAGCGTCAATGATGATTTCTCCTGCTTCCTTGACCAAGGCTTTATAGTTGTTTTTGTGGCCTTTCCCTGTTACTTCTCGGACTTTCCTACGATCATTGAAGTCATCGTACATGTTTTGATTGTGTTCGATCTCGCGACATTTTTCTAGTAGTTCTTTTTCTTTCGCTTTCCTTATTTCCTGTTTTATAATGCTTTGTATTCGGTTATATTCCGTTGGATTTCCTTTATTTTGTCTTCTTTCTTCCATTAAGTTTAATATTTCTGTCGTGATCCAAGATTTTTTCTTTATTTTGTCCGGTTTCAATATTTCTTTCTTTACTGTTTCTACTGCTTGTTTGAATTTGTTGCACTGTGCCCCCCCTTCCATAGTGCTTCCGTTGATGTGATTCTCAATCAGAGTACCTCATCCAGCTTCAGTGCTTTGATAAAAACAAGTAGTCTGGATGGTTCTATGGATGGAAGTTCCCCCGACGATGCAGCATTCGAAGCAGGCCGTTCGCCTGCGCCGTGAGAAGGTGTCCTGGGGTTTCCTCCCCCACCTCACAGAACCGGCAACTGTCCTCATTTTCTATTTCCATTCTCTCTAAGTGCCTTCTCAACCGGCATTGGCCCGTAAGAATACCGGTGAGGATGCTGAAGTGTTCTTACTATGTGTTATAATGTGTTTTGATCTTCCTGGGTGAGGGGGCCCTAGAAACATATGATTGCCTTAACCCTAGAAGGCGTTCCCATAGATGAGAAGGCGTTCCCATAGATGATCCATTTGGTTCGCTCTTCTTTCCTGAATTATTCCTTGTAGCTGTGCGTCCCTATGCCACAGAAAGGTTTCGGCCCTAAAAGCGGAGTTTGTGCTCCTACTTTTGCCAATTGGTCTGCCTTTTCGTTGCCTTCTATCCCAGCGTGTCCTGGATCAATTGAAGGGATAATTTGCTATATCCTTGCCAAGTTGATTTAACCTATCTAGGCATTCCCATACCATTCTGGAGCTGATTGTTATTGAGCTCAGCGCTTTGATGGCTGCTTGACTGTCTGAGAAGATGATAATCTCTTTCTTTCTATAGTTTCTGCCTAGGGTGAACTGCGCACTTCTTCCTATGACGTTAATTTCTGCCTGGAATATGGCCGGGTCCCATTGCTTCGGATAATTTTGTTCCTGGCCCAAATACTCCGGCTCCGGTCCCCTGGTCAGTTCTTACCCCGGCTGTATACCATTTTATGGCACTTTGCTGCGATTTGAGAATGCAGGTGCTATTCTTTTTCCGTTCTTCTCTACTTCTTATCACGATCGTGAAGCATTTTTCAAAATGGTATCTTTTGACTATATCGTCCCTGGGGAGCCCAAGAAGTGGTATATGCTTTGTCAGGAATGTTAACTGACTCTTTCTTAGTCATCCTCCCTCGTCTGCTCCCTTTCTTGTGATTCTAGTCACTGCTTGCATAGCTGCTCCCTCTACAACAATGTGTAGAGGTACGAGG